>WAAD01001911.1:898852-936856 GCA_013389945.1 Fregata magnificens
TGAATTTACTTGGTAAGTGCAGGAGCAGGCTCTGGACATGTGTGACGCAGGCTGGGAAGATTTGAAGCCCCATGTCATTCAGTTCAAAGTTTAGAAAACTGCACCAAAGTGCTGCCATTTGATCATTTTAGGACTCTCTTTTGAAGTGTAGATACTTCGTACTTTATTCCTGGGATGTTTTCCACAATGGGGGTATTTTAACTCTGGAGACTGCAGTGCCTGCAAGTGTTCTGGAACAACATTTGATACTGACTTGAAGGATTCAAGGTAACATGGCTTGAGTTCCTGTCAAGATTACCTTTGTGGCAAAAGTTCTGAACCTCTTCTGAGCGTGGCTATAATTTGTTCCTGGCCAGGCAGGAATAGTAAAACCTCCATCACCATATTTTGGAAGTAAGGGGGTTTTTTACCTTTTTACATCTAAGTTTGGCTTGGTGGTTATTTTCTATAAAGCTGAACCACTGACTGAAAGCAAAGAATGTGGAAGCAAATATATATCAAAAATGATATGCTAGGAATCAAACAATTTTTCCAGACTCATAGTGCCAATGCAAAACAAAGCCTTTTTACCGTTTAGTTCAGGTGATAACTGGAGTTATAAAAGTAAAACATCCCATTTTTTCAGCACAGGATTTGCAAATCATGTGATGATACAGAGCGCCTTTGTGGTTTGCTAGCTAGTCTCCCTTTGAATTGAGCCCCAGGCCTGGCTATGTTACTTACTCTGTGACTGTGTGAATCACTTCACTTCTATATATTTTAGTCTACATCACTGTACAGATGTTGAGAGTCTCTTGGAAGTTTTGTACAGTACTTTGAGGTTTACATTGGAAGAAGTATTAGAAAAATAGTTATTCATAACAGTGGCGTATTATGTATGCAGTTAAATTTCTGTATTATCAAATGAATGAGGTAGGCATAAGCTTTTGTCTAATACATATTGTTAGAGTAGAATGATGTATCGTTATTGTGCTATACAAATGAGGAATGATAGTTTAACAAATTGCAGTTCAAGCAACCACAGTTCAGTTTATGCATAAATGCATATTAAAAATAATAAACTTAAGATTAAACGCTCCTTATCCTACAACTGATCTTGAAGCCTCTCAGTTTATTAATGGTAACTGCTGTTTATAGGTTCTTCTGGCATCAGAGCATAGGGAACCAAACTAAAATGTTTTGGTATGCCTTTGTGCATCTGAGCTATATGACTTTAAAAGATACTTCTGTACAGCTGGTAAAAGAACTGTGTGAATTTGCCTAAATCATCCTGGTGTAGTGACTGAGCAAGAATACTTCCCCAAGAGACTGCAGTTGAAAGAAGAAACTAGTTCTGTGTAATCAAGAAAATCTTGGCCAAGGTCTGACTGAAGCAGGAGAGGAACTCTTTAAGATAGCAAGAGAGAAAACTGTTTCCTCTCTAGCAAACTTCCAACTTAATATAATTTAAAAGTAGGAGGTGTGCTTACTGACTTTCAGTAGGGACTTGAAATTTTTATCAGCAGCTGGGTTAATAGGAGAATATGTTTGCACCTACTGAGATTGCAGGTCATATTTCTAAGCATTTTAAATTAACTAAGCACAGTTCTTTCTCTTGCACTTTCTCTCTCTTTATAAAAATTCCATATATTTCTATATCTGTATATCTTCCAGGAAGGCACTGATTTGTAAGGAAGCTCTATACAACCAGCTGAAAAAAACAAGCTTAGCTAAGATGTTGTGAGGGAGAAGAAAATGGCGACTGAGCAGATTGCTTCTCTCTTTGGTGAAGAAAATACTGCAGCTGAGAAACTCAAACTTTCTGTTCGTGATCCAAATAAAATCCACTTTCCATCTCCACATGAGGCTAGATTCAAAGTTGTCTGGTGACATCCAAAAAGAGGTGCCTACGCCACTGTAGGAGCCATGTATATCAAGTAGCCATGCATCCACACTAGCGTTTTTCCCTCTTACATTTTTTTAAAAGTAAAAATTGATTTCCTGGGAGATGTCTCTGTGTGTGTGTGTGTGTGCCTGTGTATGTACACCCACTTTTATTAGACAAACCTTAGACCTTCATACCATAAAGTTTTGGCTTTAAGTATGTATTGGTCCTCCATTCCTTCCCCCTCTTGTTGATTTAATATTGGTTTGTGCAGTCTGTTTTCCTAGGTCATGGGATATTAGTGTAGAGCCCTTCCATCTTCAGCTTCTTCCCTCTTGCTATCACCCTTGCTTAATACATATTATTTGTGCAGTATGCTCCTGGTTCATAGGTGTCAGCATGCCATTCAGTGCCATGAACATGTAGTGTTAATTCCAGAATAAGATACTCCCACAATAAAGAGCTAACTTGCAAGAAAAAATCTGACAAAACAGCAAACCATAATAGTACTAAAGAAAAGTATCAGAAACATTTTTTTCAAGGGATCCCAGAGGGCTGGAAGACACCCATTAGAAACACACAGCCTGTGAAATGAAATCTAGAGAAGAGTGAATAGCTCCCATGAGACCATTAAGAATAAAGCAGTCAAAAATACTTGCAGAGGCACTGCAAGGGCTTTGTCCCAGGGACTGTGTGCTGTGCTCTTTGCCTGAATTTCATACTCGGGACCTTCAACTGAGAATGTTTTGTCTTAATCCAGTCTTGACTGATCCAACAATGGAGTTAAATAAGAAGTGTTAGTAAATAATCAGGCAGGGCATGAGGTATAGCTATGCGTAAAGACTCGCTGCTTTGAAATGCAACAGAAGTACTGAAGAGTTCAGTAGCAAAATAAGATAAACATAATCCTGTAGCCTGGAGAAGGCAGAACCTGACAGTGATTTTACCAAAGTATTGTGATTTTTGAAAAGCTTGAAAATGAGAAGTTGAAAGGTTTTGATGATCAGCCACAGTTCATGAATGAGTAAAAGAGAGCTACTTCTGGTTGTATTTTTTTGCAGGGAGGAAAAGCTCTGATGGTCTCTGCCTTTCAGGACAGAGTATAATTGACAGAAAGATGTTGCACTCTTTTGGTAGATGTAATAAAAGTGCAACAACTTTATTTCCCATTTGTGTCAATGAAAGTGGAACAAAGAGCTCTGCTCTCTGTACAACATTTGAAGAGTTGCTGCTTTTTGAGTTTGGGATTCTGTCTCTTGCACAATGGAGCCTATGTCACAGTGCACACTGTTTCATATGAGGTCTTTAAAGTGAGCTGTTAAAATGTGATTTACAGAAAATACACACCTTGTTGTCAATGTTTTATAGCCATCTTGAAGGTCAGATGTGGTTCTGGCGAGTCCTTTCTGAGCTATTTCTGTGCTTCATTGCACAGTACACATACGCTTATCTTTTTATTATTCTATTATACTGGTTTACTGTACTATTAATGGTTGAAATTAGGCAGGCCAGAATGGGAGAGGTTTAGTATCCCAAACACAATCTTTGCAACTTTGATTTTTTTTATACTGATGAAAATGGAGCCACAACCACAAATGCCTTTAGGGAATAATGATCCTCTCGTGGAGATATCTTTCTATCAAAGGGAAAAACATCTGTACCCATCACTCAGGAACCCTTATCAGCCTTTAGCATTAGTAAATGAGCCAGCACGTCTCAAAAAAGAAAAAGTAAAAAAAAAAAAAAAAAAAAGCAGGAGGCACAGAAGTGTGAGAGCTCTTGGCCTAACAGGCATTCCCTTTTCCTAATTAATATCAAAGAAACAAAGAAATAGATATTAACTGTGTTTTTTTGTAACAGGGAGAGGTGATAAAAGATTTATTCATGTGCTAAGGGGAGACGAAGTTTGGTTGAGCTGTTCTTCTCTATCTCCTGGCCCTCATCTCCTCTGAATTGCAGTTCCTTGTGGTAATGACCGCTGCTGTTGATGCTGTGGGATTTGGTGTGCCATGCATGATGCAGCGCCCTGCTTGTATGCTTCTGTAACCTTGCTTGTCTTCTAGGAGTACAGTAACAAGAAGTTTTCAACCAATTCATTCTCTTGCTACATTTAGATCTGCTGAACAGCTGTTCAGGCTTTAATCTGTGCCAGAGATGTGTTGGGAGCAGAAGTGGAGGTTTTCTTGGAAGCACTGAATGTAACATTAGTTTGAGTGGGGACAGAAGATAACATCTCCTGAGCGGTTAGGAAAACTCTGAAGGGCAATAGTGTAGGGTTGCGCATCTAGATCTTGGTTAGAGTTGTTGGTTCAACCACACTCTGGAAATGGCTTGAAGAAGGTCAGAAACTCAGAAAACATGCACACATGTGTGTGTTTGTGTGTTGAGGTGGAGAGGCAAACAATGTTCATACCATCAAAACCTGAAATGTCAGAGTAGGAATCTCTGCCCATTGCAGGAACTGTGAGGATGTCTTAAAATCATGTCCTGGTTCCTTTTCGTTGGTTACTATTTCATCCAGTGTTTATGTGAAATGCAAGACATTCAGCATCTGCTTCTTTTGAGTTGGTGCTCTATCCTTATTTTCTGGTTTTAGCTCTTCATTCTTCTGTATTTTCTCAGAAATGCTGTTTCTTGCAGGCTGATGGTGGCAATGTGCTCCAATGGAGGAAGTATTTTATAAACACTTGGGTGTTATCTGTGCTGCATCCTTCCAGATGGTTCAAAACCCTGGACACTGGCATAAGGTATTTTCAGAGAGGAAATGATTTCACTTATTTCAGCTTTTCTGGTAACGAATTATATCTATAGTTACAAGCTGAGAACTGCCTGCCCTGAATAGTCCAAACTTTGGTCCTGAGATTTTTTCTTTAGCTCTGTTCCTGCGGAGTGCAGCTATTTTGCTGCCTCATGCTGATAACCCCGTTCCACATAAAGAACTCTTAACCTGAATAATCAGTTTCCTAGAGATATACCAAACAAGCTTTGCCTAAAAAATTCACATTTGAAAAAGAGTCCAAAAAATCTCACATCGGTAAGTATTTTAAATTAGGAGTCATAGGGTGGTGGATATGGGGACAAAGAGAATATTTTTCTAGTGCCTTGATAAATGAGCGTTGCCAGGATGGCTGTGGCATTTGGTCCTACAGCACACGACACTTGTGTGCTTGGATATATAGATAACCCAGATGGTTATAAAAATTTTCTAGGAGATAATCTTCCATCCTGTAGAAGGGAATTTACTAACCATAATCCAGACAATTTTATCTACTTGGAATAGGACCATGGTGTTCTGCTGTCCACAAGTTTCCATGATATGACTGAGCTGAAATCTTTGCTCTAGATAGAGAAAGGAGAAGCAGTTATTAGGTAGTTATTCCCTTATGATAGAGCCACACACTAATATTGGAGGTTTAACTGAAACACTGTACAGCTAAGAGTGTATTTTTACAAGTGGATACAGTATGGCCTGAAGGATGTTCTTTTAAATGATAGAGAGATTGGAGGTACTTTCTGGCCTATGAAGTGGGGACTATCAGCAGAGGCAAAATTCCCATTTCATTCATGGATGAATGGGGAATAATTTTGGTAAGAGGATAGTGGTGTATGAATCAAATGTTTTTCTTCTCACTGACAGGATAATCTTTATAATTACAGATGGGCCATGCTTCAGTTGCCTTACACTTTCAGCAAATGACATTGAATATTAATGATTCTGCTGTTTCTGCAGGAAGTGGTTCGAAGCTGCAATTCTGCAGAATGACTGCATATTCTGGAATCTTATGCTGCTAAATCAAAGTCTTTCTGACTTGAAAATTAGATCCCTACTGCTGCAAGTGGTGCCAGAGTGATTATTTGTACCACAGCAAAATATGAATAAACTTGTGACAATGTGGTTTCTTTTGCATATTCCCTGTTTTTATAGACAGCAGCTATTTTAGTATGAGATATGGGGAAGAAGTGTTTTGGGACTTTTAGAAAATGTTGATAGGTGACAGAAAGGGAAGGCTTAGCGGTATTGAAAGGGATACTTCCAAAGACAATGATGCAGTTGTGGGAGAGGCAAGCTAGATAACGCAAAACTCTTAAAATGACGATCCTCCAAAATGAGTAAGTCTTTCCAAAGGGGTTATGGGAGAGGAATGTTAATGTGGACCATCTGTGGCAAAAGGTGATCTGTGATGGGCCTCAGAAGAGATACTCCAGTGCAGGGAGCACAGTCCAGGACCACAAGGCAGGAAAGGGAAGATGCAGGGATAGGCAGTGGGAGGATGATGAGTAGAAAATTGATTGCTGGTGACAGACACTATTGCAGCAGGAACAGCATTGGGCTAGAGCTGTGTGTCAGCAAGGACCTTTAACTAGAATGCTGGATGCAGGGGGCTGAGCAGATGCTAACTGCTTCAGTATTGCCTTTGAACTGCAGCCTTAATATCTTTGTAGAGTGAAGAGAAGTTTGCTTTCTGGCTGTTTAAAAAAAACATGACCTTTTATTTTACAACCCATCTTTAAACTCTGAAAAAAACCATGCCTCTGCCTTTTATACTTTACTATAAACTGTGGAAGTACCACCCCTTCCCCTTTTTTCTGAGTCTTTTTCATGTCGGGGCCCTCTCCTGTGAACAAACTCTTAGCCAAAGCATGGGGAGCTCCTTGTCACCTGCTTGCTTTACCTCTGCCATTGCCTATTCTGGGCTCTTTTTCCCAAGCTGCTCATGGGATCTTTCAGCCACCTGCTTTCTGGTGGGTAATGTCATGACAGGAAGAATGAAGAAGTGTGTGATACAGCAAGAATGTGGGTAAAATAAGCAATAAGGTCTGTCTTCCTCTTCAGCCCCTTAATTTTGTTTGCTCTCCTTTCCATACAGGAAGTTTGCTCTGCCCAGCCTGTTGATGGACATGGAGTGGAAGAAAGGACATGAGAGTGGCTCTCAGGCATGCCTACTGATTCTTCTTGCAAGAGGCTGTCTCCTTTCATCAGAGCTGGAGCTCCTGAGTTGTAGCTTCCCTTTCCCAACGTGACTGGAGCCCACAACAGCCACCGTGCACTCTTGCCCATCAGCAATCTGTGGAGAGCTGTACCGCTTGTCAGACTCTGTACGAGGATCACTGCCATTCAAATAAAATTTGATTCTGTCTAGGAAGCCCTTATTTGAAAGGACTGCCACGTACCTGGTGGCTCCAGAACCAGCTGGGAATGCTGAGCATGCTGTCAGCCTGCTCCTAGCAAGCCAGTCACCCTGTCTCCTTTATGCAAGTCTGTATGGAATGTCATAAAGTGTTTGTTTCAGAAAGTAGTCCTTCATTACTGATATCCAAATGGGTATGCATACTCTTGTATGTGATATATATCTCTCTAGCTCCCACATCTGAAGCTTTATTTTAAAGTGTGGTAAGATGTGTTTAAACATATATGCGCAATTTTAGTAGTTTAAAGAAGCTCTGGTGGAAATTGTTGTTTCTCTTATTGTAGTATTTTTGGGGTTTTTTTTGTTTTGGTTTTTTTTTTTTTTTTTTTAAATCTGCTTTTGTTCCCACTTCTACCTTCCCCAATAGAAGTGGTGATAATGGACATGAATGTGGCCTGAGTATTTGTACAAACCTTACTGCTGACCCCGGGTGCGGGTTGCCTGGCTACACTGAGGTATTGCTTTCTCATCACCACTACAATTAGCTAACCCAGTTAAAAATAAGTATGGAGATGCCAATACATATTGAAATCAGAAAGTGTGACGACAATGCAGTTCTTGCCCAACTCTCCTACAGCACTGGGAACCTATATTTTTCTGCTTACCTGTCATGTCAGCTCCTTTGGACGCATGTTATTTGTCTTTTACACTGTGCCATTCGCTGTGGTTGGTGCTTGATAGATGAAATGCAAGTTCTTCCCACAGACCTCTACAGAGCAGACTGATGATGACTCTGCAGGATAAGCTGTTTAGGACAAGGACTGTCTCTTGACTACAGACTCTTCACTGACAGCAGCAGTCTCGCTTCTTGGCATAAAAGCTTTTGGCTTGGTCTTTTGCATGATGATGAGTGAAGATGATGAGCACTTTGCTTTGAGTAAGGCACAAAAGGAGGAATCAAGGAGTTTCTCACAGCTGACTGAGACAAGGTCTAAGTCCTCATGTCAGCATCTCTATGAATGTCAAAACCTCTAAGTATCCTTTTCTGGTTCATACAGAATATAATTTTCAAGACACATTCAAGGAGTTAGGAGGACACTCCTGCCTTTAATAGAGCAGCACTTTTGAGATATGAGGGTCAGGACATTCTGTTGTTGCTTATGAAATATAATAATTCAGCCCTAATGCAGCAACTGGATGCAGAACATTCAGTTGTACATGCTCACCTGAAGACTTGCTGCTGCTATTGGAGTAAATGGTTATGGTTTCAGTGCTTACATGTCTTAGAAAGCAAACGTGTTTAGGATGATTATTTGGAAGAGTGGCTGGATGAGGATAAAGACAAAAGAGATGTTGGGATGGGAAAATAATGGAAAGGAGCTAACTCAGCTAATGCTTCCCACTCTGGTTTCTCTTCACTGCCCCTCACTGATTAATGACATTCTGCTCACAACTGCTTCCACCTGGAAGTGAAAAGAGTAGAGCCACTTCTTTATGGCACTTGCAAGTCACTTGTCTGGCTTAGAGGTCCTTAGGTTTTTATCATCTCTATAAATGCAATCTTTGTATTTTATTTTTTCCTTGCTCCTCTTCGCTATTACACTCTTTCCTTCAGGGATTCACTTTTTTTTACTATCTTTTGTCTGACGTGACTGTAGTTCTTAAGGTACCTCAAGTTAGTTGGAACAGTCCTTGCAATTTGAAATTCAATGTTTCTCTTCATGCTTCTTTTTCTTGTTTTTATTTTAGAGGTCTCAATCCTACCTGTGAGAGTGGTTGTATTTTTAGAAGATGTTTGCTTATTGCTTTTACATTCCTATTAAACTACATCAGCTTCTGCTCCCCTTAAACTTGACCAGGATGAATTTCATTTATAAACCCCCAGTTTCTTAAGTATTTCTTCTTTCTATAGTGGGCTTTTCCATACATTAGTGAGGCAAAATTGTACTTCCATAGTTGTTTTACATTAGCTCAAAGCCAAGGTTCCAAATGTCAAAATCCTCTGTGTTCTTCCTTCGGTTCTTGGTTTCTCTGAGCACTTAATATTAGATAACATCTCTCTGTGGGCTCAGTATGATCTCTTACCGTCATTGCCCTTATCATGCTGTTAGACTAGCAAGGTAAACAATATAATTCATTGGTTACTTTCACGTTGCAGACATTGCTTTATTATGTAGGCAAGGCAGTGAATATTCATAAACCACACATACTGCTTATCTACCTATTTTACCCATTTCAACACATACAGGAAGTGTTACTTTCACATCCAAAGAAACATTTGAGCCTTAAATATTTTCTTGACTCCATTTTGAATTTCCATCTCTAGCACACATTTGGCTTGTTTCTGTAGTGTATTGTGATAGGATATGAATGTTCAGAATGTGTGTTTTGGGGGGAGTGGAGCAGCGAGTGTTGCATTGGCTTTGATAGAGCAAAACTCCACCTTCAGTGGGCTCTGGTGCTTTAACATATTCAGTAAGCCACCTAGTTCATTCCCTTACAAATCCTTAATGATGAAAACGTTTGTGCTGTTTAGACGTTTTCCCTTACCTTGTGCATCATGATGCATTAATATCTCTTTGCAGTTCTTTTTTTTTTTCCAGGTTTACACCCCTGGAAATGCATTCTCACTCAGGCCAATTTCAGTTAATGTAAGAATTAGGTTTTGCCTGATATTTGTTTCATATAACTTACCTAAGGAGCAGAAATAATACCTGGAGCTAATTTCACTAATTTCACTGATATTACCCAGGGCTGTATATAAATCACTATGTACATTTCATTTCCTTGATCACTAATTTTGCTGTTCTCTCTAGAAGTGCTGACTGGGGCAACAGCAACCATTATGCCAGACTTTCATGAGACAGCCTGTTATTTCTACTTGAAGCAGGATCTGTGATAAATTAACTTCATTAACTTCAAGCCAGTGCCCAACTCTTGATTTCTAATCTGTTTTTTATTTTGCTCAGAGATCACTAGCTGCTAAAGCATAACATCAGTCTTCAGCCAGAAGTGAAATTCATCTCTCCTTTCAGAGCTTAGAGTCAAAGGGCCTCTTCTGAAGCTTGCTTGAAGCAGGTTTAGCTTTTGTGCCCTTGCTCTTGATAACCCCCCTTCCATCAGAGGTTACTGTCTCCAGAGCCCTGCCAGCAGAGCACGTTGTGCAAATGTTTCCTAACCCACTGCATGTAGAGTCCTCCGAGTTATTTCAGTCTGAATGGTTTGGGCTGATATCTTGGCATTTTGCCTAATGCAGAGGAGCATGAGCTCACATGACTCACCCCAGCAAAGGTGCAGGTGGCAACAGTCTCCAGCCCCTTGGTGGTGGTACATAGTGAAGGTGCAGTCATCACTGGCAGGTGGACATCATTACTTTTGCATGTAATGGACAGTGGAATAGGTGAGCAGAAATGGCCCCAGCCTGAGCTGAGGTTAGCGCCGTGACATTCTTCCCATCCAGGCTCAGGCACAATTTGCCCCAAAGAACACTTGGGAGAGGCAAAGATGCGTCCGTTGCGCTGATTATTGATGTGGATTGGTGCAGGTGGTGGAGAAAACTGTACAGCCTTGGGATACTCTGCGATATTTATGTGAAATTTACCCGCAGGCTGGAGGGCCCAATGTGGCTCCTTCTGCTACCTCGGGGGCAATGCTGCTCCACGCTGGTACTGACCCAGTGCTTCTGTCTCTAGGGTGTACAGGTCCATCCTGAAGAGCCTGGAGCCAGATGTGGGCAGCCTATCTCAGCAGGGCTGAAATGGCTAGCTGGATTCAAGCCAGTGTAGCAGTACAGACTTGCTTTGGCTCTAGTTTGCACTGAATAATAATTTGAGTTCAGTCCCCTCTTAGCTGATAACATCTATAAGAAATTTTGAACAGAAAAATTTTCCCAGGACTTTCTTTATCAATCAGCAATTTATTGCAGCTTGGTCACGTGAAAGAAGCCCAGAGTTCTTGTGGGAAAGGTTTTGCTTTGCTGAGAAGGTGTTCCTGGAATTGTTGTTGGCCCTCACACCTTGTCACCAACAGGCCTTAATGGCTCTGTCCAGCCTCATCTGGGACCCCTGGCCACATTCTCTGCCCATGGGCCTAGGGGCTTCATTTAAGCTCAGGCTTAGGGACCTAGTCCTTGCACCACGCTGTAGGTGTAGCTGTTCCTAGGTCTGTTCCTGGATCATTGTTTGGGTTTCCTGAACAGACCTAGGACCTGATTTAGTCCTTTACATCTGCCTGATGATCACTGATAGGATACATTGCTATCACCACCCCACTCTGCTCGCCCAGCTCTGGTACTGTGGTGCTGAACCCTGCCGGTGGGCTCGCTGGCCAGCCTGCGTTGTGCCTGCTGCTAGCTCTTGCCTCGCCATCACCTTAGGGAGCAGCCCCCTGACAGTTATACATTAATAATAAATAAGATTTTATGCTTTATCCTGCAGGATTTCAAAGTGCTTTGTAAGAAGCAGCATGACTTTTTCTGCTTCTGAGATAGGGAGGAGATAACCAGGTGGTGGTCATGCAAGTGGAGTGGAGATAGAATCATAGAATCATTAAGGTTGGAAAAGACCTCTAAGATCATCAAGTCCAACCATCAACTAACACCACCATGACTCCTAAACCAGGCCCTGGAGTGCCACGTCTACACCTTTTTTGAACGCCTCCAGGGTTGACGACTCCACCACCTCTCTGGGCAGCCTGTTCCAATGCCTAACCACTCTTTCGGTAAAGAAGTTCTTCCTGATGTCCAATCTAAACCTCCCCTGACGCAACTTGCAGCCATTTCCTCTCGTCCTATCACTAGTTTCTTGGGAGAAGAGTCCAACACCCGCTTCACTACAACCTCCCTTCAGGTAGCTGTAGAGAGCGATAAGGTCTCCCCTCAGCCTCCTCTTCTCCAAGCTAAACAACCCCAGTTCTCTCAGCCACTCCTCATAAGACTTGTTTTCTAGACCCTTCACCAGCCTCGTTGCCCTTCTCTGGACACGCTCCAGCACCTCAGTGTCCTTCTTGTACTGAGGGGCCCAAAACTGAACACAGTACTCGAGGTGCAGCCTCACCAGTGCTGAGTACAGGGGCACGATCACTTCCCTACTCCTGCTGGTCACACTATTCCTGATACAAGCCAGGACGCTGTTGGCCTTCTTGGCCACCTGGGCACACTGCCGGCTTATGTTCAGCCGGCTGTCGACCAGCACCCCCAGGGCCTTTTCCGCCGGGCAGCTCTCCAGCCACTCTTCCCCAAGCCTGTACCATTGCACGGGGTTGTTGTGACCAAAGTGCAGGACCCGGCACTTGGCCTTGTTGAACCTCATACAATTGACCTCAGCCCATCGATCCAGCCTATCCAGATCCCTCTGCAGGGCCTTCCTTCCCTCGAGCAGATCAACACTCCCGCCCAACTTGGTGTCATCTGCAAACTTGCTGAGGGTGCACTCAATCCCCTCATCCAGATCATTGATGAAGACATTGAACAAAACCGGCCCCAGAACTGAGCCCTGGGGAACACCACTTGTGACCGGCCGCCAACTGGATTTAACTCCATTCACCACCAAATCAGATGCTGATCAGGAGGAGCAAGTACCTATTTCTAATGTATTGAGTAACAAGACATCCATGATGCCAAGCACATGAGGCTGAGCTTTATTTCTTGTAGCCCTCTGGAAAGCTTAGGTCTGACAGGTTTTCACATCCTCATTTCCCTCTCGGTGCTCCTTCCCTTCTAGCACAGGAGAGCTGGGATGCTGCTGAGCTCTGTCATTGCCTGTTTGCTGATCTGCTGAAAGGTGATTTGAGAGACAGAGGCTGTCAGCTCTGTGGCTTGAGCCAAACCTAATCCATTGAGTTTTGGTGCTGCGTTCCTTGCTGTTGTAATTTAGCAGGGCTCTGTTGATTTAGCAGTAAATTTAGTTTTTGGCCTCTGAAAATCACCATTCCAATACAGGTGAAATTTTCAGGCTGCTGAAGCTGACAGTATGGCAATTTGGTCTGTAGCCCAATCACTAATCCTTGGAAACAAAAGAATCACTATAACTTTCAGTTCTAATAATGGCTTAAATAAAACATCTGTATACTGTGCCTCTTTAGTATTAATATGATTTATCAATAGATGAGTGGAAATGGATATATTTGGTATCTTCTGGGATTCATTTGGGATTTTTCCTTGATTAAGCTGTATGGTTTTTGCCCTAGGTTCCGGAGAAGGTTCTTGCAGACCTTGTAGGATGTGAAAGGCCAATAAACTGTCATTGTGTGAGATGTGTTCTGTCTTCATGGGGGGCAGATGATGCATCTGTAGGAGGTGAGCCTGAGGAATGGCTCTGTTAGTACATGCTGCATTGGATAGTGCTTGCCACCAACTCCCTTGCTACAGGAGGTTTTAGTTCATTCTGGCAGTGAAGACTGATGCTTCCAAAAGAATCTCAGGGTATATTAACTTCCCTGAGGAGACAGGAGATAATGCAGGATTGATCCTTGAATTTTTGGAACTAAATGGGAGCTAGATTATCCCAGAGCAACAAGATTTGGATTAGTTTTGCTGTTCTGTGTGAATCCTTAGAGAAACGGTACTGCCAGAAGTCCTCATCAAGAACAACAGTTGTTTCAAAAATAATTAGATGCCTTCTATTGACACACACTTAAACCTTGATCTTGTTGTCTTCTCTTTTTACTTTTGGATGTGCTATAGGATCTTAATGCCCATCGTCCAGCAAAGATAATTTAGAAAAACCCACCAAACCAAACCACTTTTAAAATAAAGTATGTAACACAGAACTTAACTAAGAAAGAAATCTTGTTGAGATGCTGGACCTTCCAGGGAGGTGAGACTGAGCTGAGGTGACAGAGAAAGGTCCCTAGTTTTTCCAGCTGGAAGTGATGTAGGTTGTCCTTGTTTTATGGTCTTGCAGCCAGGGTGCTGATGAGCAGCGAGGGATGTTGCTCTGGTATCTTCACTGCTGCAGCTAGAGCAGGGAATTGCAGCGAATACTCATCCCTTCTCATCTCAGACTGTGGAAGCTCACTGCAGACCTGATCATTGAAGCACTTGTGTTAACGTAGCATGTGTGTGGGAATCAGAGAAGGCTTATTTATTAAGGTTTCAGACACTTTAAAGTTGTGAGCAGAGACTGTTAGGCTTTCATGACTTACAGAATAGAATTATTTAGGCCATTTGCTAGGAAAGAGGTTTAGATCTTACACACTGCCTGGCAAGTTAAAAGGTCTCTGTGTCTGAGACAGCTGTAAGATCCTAAGGAGAGGGACGAGTTAGACTAATCCTGTGGCGAAGGGCAAGGGACATTTCCTTAATAAAGAGTATTTTTTTTTTTGTTAGATTTCAGTCATATATTATCAGGGGAACTTAGAAGGACATTGTTAAATTACGCACGTACTTAGTTCTTTGTGTTGAACACTTTTTAAAAATTCAATCTTTTATTTCTCCTTTATAGTGTTTTATGGATTAGCAATGTAAAAAAAAAAAAAAAGTTGTGACTATAACAGGGCCTTATAATTATCTGCAAAAGCTGGTGGGGAATAGGAAGGCTTAAAATCTGAGTGAGGCTCAGAATTACCTGGGAGAACTTAGTCTTTCCCATCACTGGTGTTCAACTTCCAGCCTTCCTACTGGCAGCTGGGAATCTTTCAACCCCAATTTACCCTGGAAAGTGTGATTCATTTAGATCTAAGCTTTCAACAAGCTTTTACAGCCTAATTAAAAGAGATGGGGATGTAAAGACACAGTATGGGGATGCCAAAATGGGGCATTTGTTCAACAGCAGACCATGTCCTCTGTGGAAATAAAATGTTCAAACTTCACAGTGCCTGAATTCCAGCCTCACACTTATTGGGGGTGAGGAAGGAGTTCTGATCACTTCAGAAAAGCTTTCAAGCCTAGGACATGAAGATGTACTCTATCAAGCCATACCAATAAACAGAAGTGACTATATCTTCTGGCTGCTGGAGCCAGGTCTCCTGGTCTGCTCTCCAGCTGTTACTAGTTCCTTCAGATAGGAGCAACTTGTTCCAGGTCCTGGGGAAGTCCCTTATATCTTGCAGTAAGCAGAAGTACTTTCTCCTAGGGTTTGCTGGTGCCTTCTCCCATCAGCAGGAAGTGGCAAAGTAGGGGAAGGCTCTTCCTCCCTTCAGGATGTGAGTGGAATTTGGGACTGCAAAAGTGACCTTAATCCAAACCTTCACCCTATTATATGTTACTTGTCTACAGCTGCCCTGAGTAGATGCTAAAAGTGAAGTTTGACCTGCAGTAAGTTATCTGAGAGCTCCTCTTCAAGTGGGATTATCTTAATAACCCACTGAGAACCGCAACTGCTACTGCAGAGCAGATAGGCCCACCTACCCCAAAGTTCATTAAAGCATGGACTGTAACATTTTTTGGCACTTCTTGTAAAAGAACCTGCTGTCTCCCAGCTTTTAAAGCATTACATCCAATGGATCAGACTTGATCAGAACAGTCACAGGCCAGTGAATAGGATTTTTGTCATTCCTAGTCCAAGGCGGCAGGCTTTGTATCCACACAATGGTGCAAGGGACTCTCTGGGCTTGCCCCATCCAGGCTGATTTTAGCTGTGATTGTCCAGCAGTCAGGTGATCATGGCATCGTTTGGCTTCAGTTCAGCTTTATTTTATAGTAATAGCAAGCAACCATCTGTAAAAATAAAAGATTGTGTAGCAGAGTGAAAAGGCAAGGTGATGTTGGAAGTTCCAGTCCGTTAGCAGTCACTACAGGAGAGCTGCCTTGTCATTGGGTAAAGCCAGTGTAGAGGTAACAGAGAACGACAAAAAAAACCCCCAACAAATAATTGGGAACCAAAGGAAAGAAAGAAAGATCATGTAAACAGACTCTGTCAAGAAAACATGAAAATGACCCTTAGTGGATTTGAGGACTGAGGAGGAAGAAGGGGCTGATGCCCTTGAACTCCTACTGGTGAAGACCTCAGGATGCTGATGACTTGTCATCAGCTGTACCCTTACTCTGCTCAAGGAAAACTGAAGCCATCAAACAGACGGATACTGGAAGGGTGAATATAATACCATAGAATGGGTGCAGATAATTGGTATTACTAAGAGGATTTTTTTGTGTATGTAACAATTTTTAACTGTATGATGCTTTTCTGTATTATTGTGGACTATGAGTGTTAGTATTATTGCAGTTGTGCTAATAACTAATAATAACTAGTGAATTTTCAATTAGTTTGGCAAGATATTAATTAAACTAACAATAAAATCTTAACTCCATATATAGTATGATCCCTTTTGGCCCATAACCAGATTTTGGGAGTACCAGTCGGAAGAGTTTCCCACAGCCTCCTTTTGCTTGCTAGTACTTCAAGTTGCCAGAAACTTTTAAACTCATCACTACTTTGTTAGGTTTTTTCCCTAGCCCAGCTACTTAACATGCCTGAGGAGTACATTTTTCTTTTAAGTGCCTGAACCCCCATGAATGTGGTGTTGTCCCTCCAAAAATAGGAATTCTTCCATAATTAAGATTCGTAGCAACTGCAGAGGTCTGCATTTCTAGAATGTATGAAAATAAACATGAAAAACTGTGAAAACAATGTAAGGGATCTGAGTGACACAGGCCAGGGAATTCTCCTTGCTGTCTCGGCTGTCATTCTGTCTTCCTCAGAAGCCGCGTGATCTGACATAGCCTCTGACACTGATCTAAAGTTGCTGCTTTTTCCTTTACTCTCAAGCTATGCTGCAATAAAGGGGAGAAAAGGGGAAAAAAAGGGGGAAAGCAAATTAAAATCATAATTTTGTTCCCATTGTTTGAATTCAGAAGGATTAGATCTATTGCCCCTCACAGCCATGTTGTAGGTAGAAAGATCTCTCAAATTTTATGGGTTAAAATGCTAATTGAGTCACAGCAGTGTTTAATGAATTTGGGGGACAGTGTGTCGGGGAGCCATAGAAGACCGAACTTCTGCCCAGGGATTCCTAAGGTTTTTATGGATGCTATGCATCTGGCAATAGCAGTATAGGTTTCTCCTGCCCCTCTGAGGATTGACTCGTGTCAGAGCTGCTGCCCCCAATGCAGAGCAGCAGACTGATACTGAAACACGTCTGTGTTTTCAGCGGCTACTATGATTCAAAATCTGTTGCCTCTGTTCAAATCTCTTTTTTTGTCTCTGGTGCAGACTCAGATGCTGTGACTCGCGTGGTGGCCGCTTGGGCATGGTGGCCTGTCCAATGCATCATTCCTACTGAGGGGAAGAGCAGATAGCAGTGTCTTAAATTGCCACAGCAAGGTTCCCCAGGTGCTCACCTGCTAGGGGCCAGGCTTGTGCTGGGCACAGAAGCTCCCGAGGAGCTGCTCCACTGTCCAGGGCTGCAAAATTAATTTCATTCCAGACTTCCAGCAGCTGAAGATGCCTTTATGACAGGGTTTCACATGGGACAGATAATATTGTTTTCCGAGCTGTGTGTCAGAGCTTCTCTTTCCATTCTACCAGAGAACATGTAGTCACTGCAATGAATACATAGTGGTAAATACACTTTTTTGTACATTGTATTTCAGCATAGTAACACTCAAGCAGATAGCCAAAGTATGAAGTTTCTTTCTGCTTGTGTTGCTTTGTGCATGTTGGTGTTAATGCTTTGAGGGCAAGGAGTGCAGCATTGCACTTCAGGAATTATAGCAGCACAACTTATGATTTCATTTTCTTTTTATGTCACTATCATGGTTTAACCCCAGCCGGCAACTAAACACCACGCAGCCGCTCACTCACTCCCCCTCCCAGTGGGACGGGGGAGAGAATCAGAAGGGTAAAAGTGAGAAAACTCGTGGGTTGAGATAAAGACAGTTTAATAGGTAAAGCAAAAGCTGCGCACACAAGCAAAGCAAACAAGGAATTCATTCACTACTCCCCATCGGCAGGCAGGTGTTCAGCCATCTCCAGGAAAGCAGGGCTCCATCATGTGTAATGGCTACTTGGGAAAACAAACACCATTACTCTGAATGTCCCCCCGCTTCCTCCTTCTTCCCCCAGTTTTATATGCTGAGCATGACGTTGTAGGCTGTGGCATATCCCTTTGGTCAGTTGGGGTCAGCTGTCCCAGCTGTGTCCCCTCCCAACATCTTGTGCACCCCCAGCCTACTCGCTGGTGAGGTGGAGTGAGAAGCAGAAAAGGCCTTGACTCTGTGTAAGCACTGCTCAGCTATAATTAAAACATCCCTGTATTACCAACACTGTTTTCAGCACAAATCCAAAACATAGCCCCATACTAGCTACTATAAAGAAAATTAACTCTATCCCAGCCAAAACCAGCACAGTCACTTGATTTGCTGACCTTAAGTCACAGATTCTGGTGTCTGAATTATCTGTGGAAAAAATTGCAGAAAAGGCCTCTTTCCCTGAAATAGGCTTGGCCCTCACGATATGCATTATTCCTTTACCTCCTGTCAAGGACAAAATCACAAAATTATTCAGAAGCTGCAGGGAAATCTAGTGGCATCTTCAGTGACTGGTGTTTTTTTTATCTTTTAATTAAAGAACTTTAGAAAGAGTGGACATATCATATTAGCTGCTTGGGACTTCACCAGGGAATCTGCATATTCCTTTTCTCATTAACTTGTGAATTTACATAAATTGGGAATGTCGCAAAGTGCTCCCAGGACTTGCTGTTCCTTCTCTCCCTTCCCTGCTTTTGGAGAAGATGAGCTGCTATGCGTCTGTCATTAAAACATGCCTCCTGGTAATAGCCCGAGTGCTGTGAGTTATTTTAGTGAACCTATATATTGCTGTGGAGGATTTCAAATACCTCTTTCAAGCATCTTTGGAGCTTCTTTATTCATTACTGTCAGCAGTGTGGGGAAACTGGCTTGAAAAACTGCTCCAAACAAACATAAACCAAGGTAGGAGATGCAGTACGAAAGAAACACAAAATATTAAAATTGCATTTTTCTTTAACCTGTGTTATGGTAGGTTATTGTGGGTTTATCACATATGGTAACATTTAATCTGTGGGGAAAAACAGAACTAGTTTTCACACAAGGGCTTTTTGTCTGTAAAGTGGTGGGTCCTACCCTATGAAAACAAACATTCTCCTTGGGTAGGTGTGTAAGTTGTACTTGAACTGAGTGAGCTGAACCGTCTCTGAGGAAGGTTTTCTCTGACCTTGGTGTCTCCTAGTAGTAACCCATGCAATCAATACAGCTCAATATTCAATGATTCATTGTCCTGAGTTGTGACAAGCACCAACCTATTTAACAGTGTCAGCCTTGATGGTTTGCATAAGGTCTTACTTCAGACTGAAAAACAGGTCTGGCACTTATCTATATGGAGTTTACGGAGTAGCAGAGACTGCCACATGATTATGTCAGGGATGGTTGTTCCTGTTTAGTAGTTATAGAGAGATGATAATTGTTTTTGTGGGCTCACTGTAGTGAGATTTTTTGCACGGGTTTTCAAAGGCCATAATATGCCTGGATTTAGTTGCAGCATATGAGGACAGAGATCAATATTCCTCTTTCTCCTTTATGGCATGACTAGCAGAAGACATGGGAATCATTGCAGTGGATTAACCATGAGGTCTATTTGCTCTAGCGTCCATATCCAACAGTAATAGGCAGTACCAGGTGCTTCAGATGAACATGTAAGGAAAGGCAATGCCCTCCCCTTTGATGTCATTCTAATCTCTGATTAGTAGAGTCTGGTTTATGCCTTGAGAAATCAGGGTTTATATCCTTCCCAGTTATTTTTTGTTGCTGTTGTTTTGTTAACTGAATTAAATAACAGAGTAACATGTAAGACCGTGGCATACATGCTTAAAAATCCTAGGCTCCTTTTGCCTTGAAATGGTACCAAGCACATGTGTGACTTATGACTGTTTCAGTGGATTTAATATTTCTCACAAATAATACTCTCTGGACAATGTAATCTTTCTTTTTATACAATCTAGATGAAACACAAGAGGAGTGCAAGCTTTCCCCCATTGGCCTATCATTATACCACAAATCAGGAAAGGCCAATTTTAAATGCAAATCTTGTTTTTTTAAAGGATTGCCAAGCTGAAATGTGCTGAGTAGTGCTGCCTGCATTCTGAGTGTTCAGAATGTGCTAGGTTGGTAAAAAACCCTATAATTTTCTGCTATAATAATACAGCTGTTGGGAATTATGTGGTAGCCAAATCCATTAGAACTTCCCTAAGAATTAGAAATGGTCCTACTCAACCGTAAAGACAAAGAGGAATAAGAAGGCAATTGCTGGATGATCATATAGCAGACTGTTTTGAAATGTTACCAAGAAGATATCAAAGATGTGAAGCTGAACCTGACTCCATAGTCCCAGTTCTTGATTGTCAGGGGAAGACAGCAGAAGAAAGAGCTGATAATGGATTCAGTGAGTATGGCAGATCACCACTGATTTGAAGATAAGAAACTAAAAATAGTGGAAAAATGCAGGAAATGGTCTTCACGATGGTAGTTCTGGGTGCCATACAACAGCCAATTCCAGAAAAAAACCAGCCCGTATTCAACTACTTTTTGTCCATATGAATAACTTCATCTGATCATTTCACTTTTCTCATATGTGAAAACAATTGATCTTTTTTTTTTCCAGCATAACTTTGAAAATCAAAATGTTTCAGCCAAAAAAATGGATAATTTTTTCTTTTACATGCCTGAGAGTGGAAATTAAAAGAAAAAAAAAGAAAATAAAAAACATTGAAAATACAGTTTTCAGGAAAATATCTGCTGAAATGAAACTCTTTGAAATCCAGTTCTGAGAAACTCATTGAAGTTAGTGGGGCTACACACCTATGCTAAGAAAATGCCTAAATACTTCAATGCTTTACTGTATTTGTAATATGGATAGAAATTACATAGCTTGAAAATTTGAAAGGACTAATGAAAGCAGAAGAATAAATGGAATGGGATTGTGACGAGCAGCAGAGAGGGCAGAGCTGAAACCTGCCATATTAAAAGGGGAAAGAAATGATATGGGTGAGGTCACTTTGTTAGAATTAGGGGGGGGGCGGGAAATCCAAACCCAAAACTTACACAGCATCCTGTACGTTAATTAGCAGTAATGAAAATAATTGTTCCCTCCAGCTTGAAACTGTGGCTAATTACAATTAAGTGTTCATTACTAGCTAACATAATTAGACCTTCACTATATTTCATAAATACATAGCTTAAATTATGCAGGGAGGGAGGAAGTGTCCTTTATAGTGCTTTCCTGTCTGTCTTTATCTCTTTTTCCATCTACTTCCACAGCTGTTTTAGTTGTCTGTCTTAGACGATCCCACTGTGTGTGCTAGACCTGATTATTGAGGCAATTTCTTGCCAAGCCTGAGAAACATTTATGCTGTTTGTCCCTCGTGTCAGGCAGGATCAGTAAGACCCAGCTTTGCAGAGGATTTCAGGAAGTGCAGCCTCACTGAAGTTTTGCTTTTATGCCTCTGATCCCAAATGCATAGTTTAAGTAATTAGCTTTAGTAAAATGAGGGAAGAAAGCACTAAAAAAAAGATTTAAAAAATTACAAAGATTTTCTGCCTTTCTAAAAATTCAGTTTCCTTGTAATAAAACATCTGGTACTTTAGCTGATGTAGGCTACTCTGTCTGCAGCGGATCTGTGCTGATTTGTGTTTTCCACTGAGATCTAGAGGATAGCAACACAACAGTGCATTTCATTACTTCTGGATAGAAGCTGCAATGTTCTTTATTTCCATTTGGGGATAAAATATTGTTCACTCATTCTTCATCCTTTCTCTTCCACATCCTAATTTAGATGTATGTTGCATATGAAAATAGTTCCTTTTAGCATTGTCCCTTTTCTCTCTCTCTTCCCCATTTATTTTCATTGAGTTACGTAACTAAAAATTTAGACGTTACACTAGGAAGCAGGCACTAACGTTTAGCTGTTCTGATGGTTATCTGGCAGCTAGAGGATACACGTGTTCTAGCATGTTGCTGTCAGAAGACCTGCTGCTTGTCTCACCAGCTCACAGGTGAGGTGGGATGTCACCTTCATCGTCACGTGGTCCGTTCTGGTCATTACCTCTGGAAGAGCTGGAGGTGACAGAGAGATTTGGGGGTGGTTATGGCCAAGCAAGGAGTGCAGTGATGCCTACCTAGGGAGAATGGATGGAGAACAGAGAGCTAATTGAGCATAAAAACAGCAATGGAAAAGGCAAACGGTGGGAGAAGGAGGGAGAGTGAAACAGCTGGAGATGAAAAGGCCATTCAGCAATGTGAGCGAATAAGCAAACAAAGGAAATGCCGCAGGCAGCAATTCCACTGGACTGAGCAAAATAAGCAAAACTGAGCCTGGTTAGTAGGTGACAGGAGGCTGCAGGGATCCCAGGGTTCAACAGGGCCTGCCCTTCCCCTGCACTTAATTATTTGAGACCTTAATGACTGACTTTGTCAAAACACAGATTTTTCACCTTGAGTTCTGGCCCTTTTTCAGTCTGGGCAATTCTGTTCTGGTAGTTGTCCTAATATTGTGCTGATAGTTCATTTTCTACTGGCTTCATTACTGTGCCTCTCCTCCTGTCCTGATGCCTTATGTAGTGTTGCTGTGGACTCTTGAACTGCTGTTGCATGTTGAGGTGAAGTGGCTTCTGTCACCTTAAGGTGCTTGTGGTTGTTCCCTGGGATGAGAAGCACAGGTCAGCGCTATCTAATAAGGCTTTGCCTTTGTGTAAAGCCTTTCAACTGGAAATAGAATGAGTGATCGCGTTACAGACTAATGATAGAGTAAGGACTGGAACCGAGACCTCCTAATTTATAATTCCCTGATTTGGGAAACTCTATGCAATTCCACAGCTAAGCTTTAAGATGAAAGAAGGAAATGTCCTTTACAGACTTTTTAAACAGCATATCCTGAAATGAAAAGTCATAAAGCCATTCAGTTTGGAAGGGACCTCAGGAGTTCTTTAGTCCAAACTCCAGCTCAAAGCAAGGTTAGCTGGGCAAAGAAGTCAGGTTACTCAGGGCTTTATCCAGTTGGACCCTAAAAACATCCAGTGATGGAGCCTGCATATCTCTGTGCAACCTCTGTCACTGCTTGACCGTCTCAGGGTAAAAAAAGTTTTTCCTCGTGTCCAGGTGTAACGCTTCTTGTTTCAATTTATGCCTATTGCCCTCATCCTCCCACAGTGCTGTGAAGGGCTTGGTTCTGTGTTCTTTGTAACATTGTCAGAAACAGTGGCAGACTGCTATTCCTTCCCCCAAAACCGTCTCTTCTCCAAGCTGAACAAGCCCAGCTTCCCTCAGCCTCTCCTCACAGGGCGAGTGCTCCAGTCACCAGTCACGGCAGTGGCCCTCTGCTGAATTTGTTCCCATTTATTGATGCCTGAGTTGTATTGAAGGCCCAAAAATGGGATGCCATATTCTAGATGTGGTGTAACAAGCGCTGAGAATCACTTCACTTGATGTACTGGCTGTGCTGCGGGTAATGCAGCCCAGGATGCTCTTGGCCTTCATCGCTGCCAGGGGTCCTTGCTGATGCATGACCAGGTCAGTGTCTGCCAAGACCTAACGTTCCTTCTCCACAGAGCTGTAGCCTGTGTCCTTGCGAGGGGTTCCTCCTTCCCAGGTGCAGAGCTTGGCATTGGTCCTTGTTGAATTTCACAAAGTTCTTGTCGGCCCATTCTTCCAGCCTGTCACTCTGAATGGCAGCCCTGCCCTTGAGTTTGTCAACTGCTCCCCCTGACGCTGCCATCAATTTGGTGTCATGTGAAAGCTTGACGAGTGGCCTCCATGGCTTCCTCCAGCTCATAGATGAAGATGTGAAGGAGGACAGATCCCAGGATAGGCCCCAAGAGTACTCTGCTTGCTACCTCCAGGTAGGGTATGACCCATGAACCTCTGCCCTCTGAGCCTGCCCATCGCACCAGTTTTCAATCCATGTAGTTGCCTATGCATTCAATGTATTGTACAAACTTGAATATGTGACTGTTTTGGGGGCGAGTGTCAAAAGCTAAAGCTGAGGTAAATGATACACATTGCTCTGCCCTTGTTTCCAAATTCATTCCTTTTCACCTAGTAGGTGATCAGGTTGGTCGTGCATGATTTATCCTTGGTAAACCCAACAGTGCTAATTATAACAAGCAAAGAAACAAAAGCATTGTTCTGTTCTTTGTGCAAGAAAACCAGCTTTTCTCTTTATGGGCCAGTTAGTTAGTATTTTGTTACCTTTAATAAACAATTCTTTTGCTGCTAGCCCCTTTACCTTTTTGGAAATTCCTGTGAATCTTAGATGGCAAAAAAGGGGAACCTGAATTCTCTGTCCTGGGAAAAATACAGCAGAACCTTTTGTTTATTCAGTCTCTGAGCTTGACAGCTCTCTATGCTTCACACAGGTGTCTGTGGAATATAAAGCAAAATTCATATGTGTCTAGCTGGTTCAATCCCCGTCAGCCAAATACTCAGAGAAGATTGGCTTAAGAACAAAACCATTCCCCTGGCCTGACGCACTTGTGTGGTTTTGCGTGGTTTGAGCCTGGCACTGTGCTGATCGCTGCATCTCCAGTGCCGCTTCCGAACGCAGTAAAGTCCAAGTCCCATAATTCCTCATGGATTTAAAACAGAGCAGTGGTTAGTTTTCTTTGGGAGGCTGACCTTTAGTGTTTCAGTATGAGAAGCTCAAGAGAAGAGGAGCAGCAGAGGAATGAATGGAGTGATGCCCAAAATACATCTGCATTGACTGGCATTTTATGAGCCTGCAAGATACTTAATTTATTTAATGATAAAAGAGGAAGTGTTGCTATGGTATCTTGAGGTGTATTTATACTGCTATGGCCACATAAGGATTCCATGATATTTTTAATCTTTCTTTTAATTACTGAGTTCAATTTTTTGAAATTGCAGGGGCCTCTTACTTTTTTTGATTATGCAGTGTTCTGTGAGATTGAAATATTAATTGAAACAAGAGCTGTCTCACTCTTTCCTGAGAAGAAATCAAATAATCTCTGAAGCCCCAGCTATATGCAAGATTTGATTAAAAGTCTCATGGAGGTCACCAGAACAGCCAGTGCTGAAACACAGTTATTTTTTATACATGAAAAGCATGAGCTTAGTCTTAGAAGCAAGACAGAGATATCTATTATTCATGGTGGGTTTGTGTGTCTGCCTATGCAAAAACCCAAAACACAGGCAGGTTTTTATTGCCTCAGGTCAGACCCTACAACACTGTGGTTCAGCTGTGAGGTATTGGGCGCTTTTGAATTCCCATTGACTTAGCATCCTTCTGTGTCTACTCCCAGCCAATGTCTGGGATAGTGGAAAAGGTATTTCATAGTTTTGCTGACGCAAACATGTTTCTAAAGCAGGTGTTTATAGAGCAAAATGAGAAGTGTTTCATTTCTTACTATGGTACTCCAGGGGAAGCTGTTTGTTCCCTCATCTGATCAGTTTCATGTACATTTTATAGCATTTAAAGCTTATTATAGAATTTTTTTGGTATGAAAATATATAACTTCAGTTACGGACAGAGAACAGAACTTTTCAAAATAAGAATGAGAGTTTTTCCAGAACTTATTTGAAAAGAAGTGCAAACATTTTTGCACAGCAAAACAGTCTTAGCTGTTCTTGAAATTTCTGCTGTAGAGACTCCTTCCCTGTCCCCAGAAGCTGAATGCTGGAGGAAGTCAGGACCAAAGCCTGTTGAGAAGCCACTTATTCAAGCCCTGAGTGTGTTGACACATGGCTAGAACAAGCCATGCTGGTGGGTGTTGAAAGCGGTAGTTAAAGTGAAGGATCTGGAACATTAATTCTTCTGTCCTTTGATCTGTTGAACAGATGTCACATCACCTAAGCCTAAGCTCTCATTTTGCTAGCTTCATCTTCCTGGTACCTTGTCCTGAAGGTGTGTTTGCGAGCCAGGTTTGTATATGGGAGCTAACACTTGTGAACAAATGTATTGTTGTCTTTGTGGTGTGCTGCTTTACTCTGCAAAACACTGGCTCATCTAAGGTCCACAGGCAAACAAGATACCTTGTATTACTATAAACCAGCCGTTGCTGCTGTTGGGAAGTTCTTGCGGAAGGCTTCTTTCCCTTGCGGTGCATTATTCCCATCCCAGCAATTTAAATAGCCTGGATTTGTTGACCTTCTCGCAATGGTGCTAGAATTTTTTTTTTTCTTTAAAGGAGAGCTGCTGAGAAAATGAATCTTGCCTGAAGGGCTGTGTACTGTACTGTATGAGAGCATGTCTCAAAATATTTGCCTTATTTTTGCTGCACAGTAGTTTAGTGGCCAGTGTTTTTGGAGGTGTTATTTTGGCTGCTTTATTCTCATTTCACTAGGCATCAAAGTGAGAGTTAGTTTAAGAAACAAAAATGAACACACATTTTTCACACAGAAAAGTAAAATGTAAGCAGGAGTAGACAAGTGGGGGAGTTCTAGAAATGCAGAACCAAATCTGTTGATGTCCCTGGAACATCTCATGCCATGGCAATAGGCCTGTGACAACTTGTAGCATGATTCAAAAATACGTATATTACTGTCACATTAAGGGTTTTGCAGTGCCCTCCTCACTGCGGTATGAGATATGTGTTGTTTTTGCATGTCTGATTTCTCTGGAAATCATTACATTTGTGATGATCCATTTGTTCTGTAGTACATGTCTCTGGAAGAGGGAAAATTATATAGGCCTACTCCTCCCTTTTACCCTTCTAATATCACTCCATGTCTGTGTTGTTAAAACTGACTCTGGCATCCTATTGCAGACTTTTTTTTTCCAAGGCAACAGGCACTGAATAGATGACCAGAAATAGCTCTCTTCATGTCAGGAAATTTAATTAAACCATTCTGAAAATGAGCATGTAGAGGCAGAGGCGTCTCTTTACTTAATCACACCTCTTCTGCTAATGTTACTATTGCACTCGTTGTGGTTCTAAGACAATGTTAGATATATCTCAAACACATAACGTTAGCTATCTCTCAAACATGAAAGGGAAGGAGAAGCAATGCACGGCTCAGAAAATTGTTAGTAGGATTAAGAAATAGCCACCACCTCTGCCAGCAATTTAAATCCAGGCCAGTCTAGTATGGATAGCAGCAAGGTTCATGGTTTCAGTAAAGAGAAATCAATTATCAGCTTCACAGATAAAATGAGGTTATGATGCTAGTGCTGAACTCAGTAGAGACCAGACATTTGGGTGTAGAAGCTAATACCCCTTCAAGATGTATTTTTGGAGAACAGGACGGCTGCATGTTGCCCATGCAGAATAAAGAAATTTGCATTACTGGTGCTAGTGCATCACCTGTTTTAAACAGAAACAAAGGTTTATGGTATTGACTCTCACTGGCTTAGGTGTTTATGAGTAAGATAGAATAAGATTCACAACTGTTACTGCGAAGGCCTAAAATTTGCTACAGATCCAGAGGAAGAATTTTGAATTTAAACTTTCTTAACTTAGGAATTAGTAGCTGGTGATATTAACATATCTGCATTGCACTGATTTCTGACCTGTTTACAGTTGTCTAGTGTAAACTCATGTTAAAAAGTTGCATGTAAAATGTTGGTGACTTGTAGACTTCTTTAATCCACTATAAACAAATAGACCTTTGCATGTAGACAGTGTGGAGCTATTTCTATTTTGAAGGACCCTTTCTTGAAGAACACATGAAATCAAAAAGTTACTAGAGAAACACGATTCTGTCTTTTTTGAAAAAGGAAACTTGGAACTACCCAGAATGAGTAGTTCTATTCCTTACACTCTCAATTTCCTTTCAGGCTGAATGGGTACAGTTTAGCTGACCCTGCAGACATTTGTATGAAGGCTAGATGAATTAGGTTCCTGTCATAGTCATTGGGGAGAAAGTGATTTTTCAGGTGTCGTTCTAAAATATATACCTAAAATCAGGGAGATGATAAACTGATGATTTAAGAGCACAATTTTTTTCTGTTAGGGACAGAGCTCCCTTAAGTTCCATTTTACACTGATATTTAGTTCTCTTATGGGCTAAAAATGTCTACTTCATTCTTTGTAAATATTGCAGAAGATGCCGTGTGAGTTCTCCTTGGCTTAAATCTTTCTGTTTCTTTAAGGCATTGTTTTCTCACACTGTACCATGACTACATCACTACAGGGCTTCTGTAGAGCCTTTGACATGTTCTTCATGTTGTGGGTGTACCTGACCTCCTTTGGCATGACTTTTTATAATCATATAACACTGCTGGCTCTTCTCTGTACTTCTCTCCTTCCATGTAGTAGCTTTGGCAACCAGCCTTTTCTCACCCCTGCTCCATAACCCTCCACTTCTGGTTTGAATATCTGGGCCTGCCTTCTTTCTTTTAAGCATGGTTTAACTTTTTCGGCTTTGTGGTTCCGTGGTTATGTAGAGACCAGTTCTAATGCTCAGCATAGTGTTTTTGTCTGTGAAGCCAAATAAAATAAATGGGCCTCATCATCCACATTTCTCATCTGCAAACAAAGCTTTGTCACTGTTAATTATTTCAACCGAACCAAAAGTTTGGGGCCTATATCAGAAATTATACAGGCTCACAAAACCAGGGGATTTTAGTATTTTTTGGTTAGAGATGTCCTTTCCTCCACCAAAAAATACCAAACTTGTAAAATATTTTGGTTTTGAGAAGAAAAAAAAAAAGTGTGCTGCTTTAGTAAAAATATCCCAAGTATTGTAGCAAAAAGTTGCTTAAAGACAAAACTGAAAAGTTTGGGTTTGTTTTTTTTGTTTAAACTGTTGAAATGTTTTGGCTTCTCCAAAATTTTTGAGAGGTGGATTTCAGCTGAAAATAAATCTGCCAGGTTTGCATGCATGCAAAAATATTTGATGATAATGCATTTTGTACTCATGGTGGGATGTTGCACTTATTTTTAAGTGCTACTGTTTCTTTGGTTATAGAAGTCTGGTATTAATAGTATGATTTGTAAAGACAGTTTGGCTTCTTGGTTAGAAGGAGCTGAGTGCCATCAGAGATGATCTGCCTGTAGGCCAAAATATGGATGAGGAGCTATGCACTGATGTTATACTCCTCGTTGATTTGAGATGGAAATGCACGTGCATCAGTTAATGATCATACTATAACCGCAAAAATACAGAGGCAATTCTGGATGCCTACATAAAGGGCATTTGAACACTAGACCGTTAAAATCCATCACTGTCTCAGTGATTTGAACATGAAGGATGTTTTATGCAAGGTGAGTATTTTATGAATTGTAGTCAACTAAAAAAATCTCTTTACAGCATTTTAACTTTTCAGTTAAGGTCTGAAGCCTTGAGAAAAAGGGGAGCTCATTACTGACTGAGGGAAAAATCACTGAGAGCTACTGTGAGCATGCCTCTGCCATACGCTGGATCAGACCCAAAGTAATCTCTTGTTGCACAGAGGTGGCGTGTTGTTAGCCTGCACTATTTTTGAACCTGCTTCAAACCTAAACCTGATTTTGAAATCCAATCTGTTTTCTTTGTTATTAGCTGGTGGGTGATATATTTTCTTTGTTTGTTGTCTTGGAGCGCTGTCTGGGAAAAAAAAATGACAGTGGTGATGTGTTCATGCTCTTTCTGTCTCTGTCAAGTTGTCAGTTTCACCAGCTCAATTTTTATGTTCCAGGCTGTGTGGGAACAGTCGTTGAATGCCTAATAGTACTTCCGTTTGCCAAGATAATCTACTTCTAGTACTTAAAATTCAACTTCATATGAAATCTTTGGCAGCAAAAGATCTATGCTCAGTAGAACCTGTGATAGTTGATGAAGAATATTTTGAAATCTAGGCTGTAGTCAGAGCTAAAACTGCAGAAGAATTAAATCACAGATTTCATCATCATACTGTTTTAAGAGAGAGAAATTAATCATAGAACATTTGTTTTTAAAAAATAAATATAGATCATACTGACAAGATTGGAGGGCTCTTGCTAGCCAGACAACTTAACAGTGAAAATTGTGTAGGTTATGGCTTGAATATAGAGTGGAATATAGGAGTAGCAGTTTGTCTTAATATTGTTGACTTGCTGAGATGTTCTGGCAGCTTGCAGTGCAAAGTCTTTGATAAGTTTAAGTCCATAACAGCGTGTTGCAATAACTGCCCTAGCGTAGTTACCGTGTAAGATATCATGCCACATATATATATTATATAGCTTAAAGGCTAAGAGTGCGTATCTCACCGTATGTCAATATTTTTTCTCTTGGAAGGAAAAAAACTCACATCATGTGGTCAGATTGCATATACCATTTTGCAAAGAGCAAAACAGTTACAACACCCCCCATAACCTGGTGATAGCTCCATTTTATAAGGTAAACAGTGCTTTCTGGTGCTTCTTTGCACTGGTGAGGTTGCTAGTGCCACTCTTCATTTAACCATGAAATACGTGTCCAATCAACACCCGGACCTCTGACTTTATCAGGTTAAGTTTGGTGCAATTTGAAACTGCAACGTTCCTCTGCCTTCCACGGCTGCTCCTGAGCTCTCAGCCAGCAGGAGCTGGCAGAGATTTTTTTCCCACATGCCTTTCCACCTTTGCAGACTTTCCTTTCAGGCTCAGGCATTCCTCTCCTGAATTTGCACTTCCTGAGTCCCTATTCTGGCTGTCTCATTTTGCCAGTCTTAACATTTTAGTCATTGAACAGTTTCCAGTTATTGCCAGGATAAATACAATGCCCTCTGTCGAATCTCACCTGTGTTTTTACTGCACGGAATTGAGCCAGAAGCAGTACAGTTCCTGCTTTTCAAAAGTGTTAGATCCAAACTAATGTTATATGAGATTTGAAAAAGGAAGCTGAAGTAAAGGAGGAGCCTAAGATTGCACTTAAAATCACTCACTTGAGGCCATTCGGAAGTCAATTGTAAAGTCTGGGTCTCTGGCCAGTGTTAGACCTATCTTGTTCCCCAGGCATCCAAACTGGGGGATGTGCTTTTGAGGTGCTCGTCTTATTGGGGATGCGCTAAGCCCCAGGACCGCTCCATTCCCAGCGCTTATAGAGATGATAGGGCTTCCTGGCAGCACAGTGGGGCTGGCAGGGCCAATTAAAAGATTTTGCCATGCCCATTAGGGTTAAAACAAGAAGGAACCTCATTTTTCAGAAGTTGTTTATCCAGGTTACAGCAGGCAAGAAATAGTTAGCCAGGGCATCTCAGGGCTGTTAACAGCTTCAGGTGATGGTCAGGTTACCCACCAGAAGCAAAGTGGAACAGATTCCCCTTGGCTTCTCCTCTGAATACCGGATGCTTGGTTAAGGCTGGGGCTTCCTCTGAGAGTTTAAAGCTTGGGATTTTTCAATCATCTGACCTGTGAATTATATTTTCTTCAGACAGAATTTTTATGGCTCCTGTTAGGAGAGAATTAGCAAGGAAGCAAATTTGGTGCAAAATAATAATATCCCTAATTAAAAGTTTGAATTCTACTCTCTTGCCTACACAGACCAGGTACAGCAGTACATTTTGTTTCAGACGTCAGTACGTAACCCTCCTTGGTTTTAATGTAGTATAACCAAAACACAGTGAATTGCAAACGGGAGGAGTAGGTTGCCTGCCTTTGCCTTGTAACAGCCCGATAACCAACAGACAGCACGCTGCAGCTCTCAGCAAGGCAGTAGTGCTGTTTGGCACTAGGCTGTTTCATTTGACTTTGTCTCTGCCTCAGATAGAAATGTAATTCCCAGGGCTTAGAGTGTGCTCTGCTGGTATGATGGCAAGGAAAGGTGTAGCTCAGGAGCTCTAATTTTTATTTACTTCAAATTTTCCTCATTTTAGAAAAAATACCTTAGGCAAGAAGTTTTCCTACCCTGCTCAGGTGGGATTTGAGTTCTTACTGAAATAAGAATGTGCTAAAATTCAGAATTTGTAGGCATGCAAATAGATCTTTTAATTGTTGTGCAATTGCATGGGGAGTAAACACATCAGTGCCTGCAATTAAAGACTCAGTAAGCAGTTGAAAATGTTTTTATAAATTTTCAGGTGCATTCCCAAATGCACAGGTATACCTGTTGTAGCATATTCTTATGACTCCAGAGTGTATAGGGGAACCTGACTTTAGCATGCATGGGTAGGTTGAATATTTTAGTCCCGTAGACAACAGCAAATGTGCATATTTTATGTTTAATACAAATTAGCCATGCAGGGTATCAAATGAGTGCCTGAGGGGAGGTGCAGTGTGTTGAAATTAGAGTCCAAATTAAACCTGTTTAGTATTAAAACAGTCAAATCCTGAGCTAGCTTCTCCACTGGTGTCAATCAGTCTAGCTCCATTAACATCAGTGGAGCTGTGCCTCTCTGTCTGCTGGGGAAAAAGCCTGCTGTGAATATTTTGAGTAAACACAGCATAGTTCTGTTAATAGACAAAAAATGCTTTTGTGCAATTTTTGGAATGTAGATTTACTCTCACAATTTATAAACTAGCTTTGAGCCTGGTCTGTAAACAGTTCTGCTGGGGTGTTTTCCCTCATCATGAAGATCTGCTGGACAGGGGGTCCAGGTCTGACAGAAGAGGGGAGGCTCTGTATGGGGGCAAAGTAAGATTTGGTTAGATGCTGACCATCTACCCTGCCAGTGGGCATGGGAACTGCATGTCCTTACCAAGGGGGAGACTTGCCCTTAGAACATCCTATGAGCTTTCCTATCTGTTAGTGGCTGCAAATTGTGACTTTGCACTCAGGCTGGCATTTTCAAAAAAAAGACAGATGACTTAGAAGCTGGAGACATGTTCCTTGTCAGTAGGACTCAGGGTCCTGAATATATAAGATTTTTAATCATTGTTTCTTGAAGCCCTGAGTCCTGAAGATATTTTGAAAAATTTCCTCCTCTGATATGACAGTGATAGGTACTTTCAAAATATCATGGTTTAATTCACTGACGCTAATAAAAGAAAGTCTACCTGAGCATTCTTTCTGTATGCCAGTTTTAATTACCATAGAGAAGAAAGAGGAACAAAGACTCAGAAACTCATTTGTCCTGTTTGAGTTTGATGATCTCTCAAAATAGAGATCATCAAGCTTCCTGGGAGGGGGCAGAAGGTGTCCTCATAACAATATAAGACAAGCCCTCTTTAATTAGAATTGGAGGGATTTTGTATGTTTGTTCTCTTGTGGCTTGAGTTAACATTGGGAAAGAACTGAAGAGCAACTGGGTTAGAAATTAGGCCCGAGAGAATTGTTTGAAAGGAAAAATTAAATTTCTCTTGTGTCTAGACATATAGAGTTCCGATGTTACAGACACTGCAGCTACAGTATTTATACTGTCTCTAATATCATTCCAGGGTAAAGAAAAGGGCTTAATGTCTTTGTTGCTTATGTGTAAACCTCTTAAATGCAGGCTGGACTGTTTCGTTATCCTCCTGTAAGTATCGCTCAATTAAGCTTGTGGCTTTGCTAGATTTGGCAACTAATTCTTCCCATTTTTATGTTTGGATGGTTGCTTCAAAACAAGACAGAGGCCTTTGTATGCCAGCACAGAAACTTTCACCAGGGTCCAGTAATTGCTCACGTCATGCACTGCATGCTCCATCACCCCTAGGCAATAGCAAACAGAAGCACCTCCTTAATTGTTTACCTCACATTCTTGGAGTTGTAAATACTGCCTTTTTTTTTTTTTTTTTTTTTAAGGCAGATAATGAATAAATTATAGCTGCAGTGTCTCTTTTCCACCCTGAAGTTATGACTATTCTTGAATTGCAAAGCAAAAAAAATCACTAATACAATAGCAACATCTTCCACAGAGACTCAGTACAGGCAGGCACACTGCCCATTAATTACATTAATTATCGATATAAGATAACCCTGACAATACTTACTGTGTCCAGTTCTGGACTCCCCAGTTCAAGAAGGGCAGGGAACTGCTGGAGCAAGTCCAGCAGAGAGCCACAAAGATGATCAGGAAACTGGAGCACCTCTCTTATGGGGAAAGGCTGAGAGACCTGGGTTTGTTCAGCCTGGAGAAGAGAAGACTGAGGGGGGACCTTGTTACTGCTTAGAGACATCTAAAGGGTGGGTGCCAAGAGGATGGGGCCAGACTCTTTTCAGTGGTGCCCAACGACAGGACAAGCGGCAATGGGCACAAACTGGAACACAGGAAGTTCCACCTGAACATGAGAAAAAACTTCTTTACTGTGAGGGTGACAGAGCACTGGAACAGGCTGCCCAGAGAGGTTGTGGAGTCTCCTTCTCTGGAAGTATTCAAAACCAGCCTGGACATGGTCCTATGCACCCTGCTCTAGGTGAACCTGCTCAAGCAGGGGGGTTGGACAAGATGATCTCCAGAGGTCCCTTCCAACCCCAACCATTTTGTGATTCTGTGATACCTGGGCCAAAGTTTTTTAAAAGTAGAGCCTCCGTTTAGTCCTTCTGCCTGCAGCCAGTTGGGTTTTGTGTGAACCTGAGATGTGCCAGATTCCCAGGGCTCTTCCTAGGGTGCTCACAGACCATGCGGGAGAGCTCTGGGTGCCACTGCCAGTTGTAACCCCTTCACCAGAGGGGAGTTGTTAACTCCCTTATACTCAAATCTCTGAGGATGTGAACTTAATCTCTCCTACTGACTTGTATCCTCCTCTGGCACCTCTGTGCAGTGACACTGTCTGAGATTACTCTACTTTCCATCATTGTCTCCTACAGTAATCGCTGCAACTGAGACAACAGTTCATACTTCAGTTCACTGCTCTTGCTATTGTCTTTTATTGCTTGAGAATGAAGGGATCTGATTTTGCTGTAGTGAGACATATAAAGGTGAGGAACCCAAGATCACCTCCAAGTTACTGCGTTTAAATACATTGTGAGTTATGGCACTGTACACGATATAAGCTGTAGTTACTTGTAGTTTATGAAGCTGCTATAGGAAGCAAAAATCTGTATATGAGATTTTTTTCATTACATGACTGCAAACATTTTCTACAGTATTAGCAGTCCTGTTGTCTCTTGTTTGCATGCTAAATCCTATTCATATCAATGAGAGATTTAGGAAAATAAAGTTCTAAATAGGACGGTACAAGGCATAATACAAGAACCTCAACAGAAAAAGAAGTTACTTCAGGTGCCAATGAAATTAACTGAGGGGTTTTGTTCTTAAAATAGTCTGATCTGCATACTTTGCTCTGTGTAGGAGCACCTGCATGGCCCATTGGCAGATGGGGAAATGTGTGGTATTTGAAATATTAGAAGAATACCCATTGGCAGATGGGGAAATAATGTGGTATTTGAAGTATTAGAATAATAATGAATTTAAATTAACCTTTTTAGCTTCATATTTGCAGATAATTAATATTGCACACATCACCAGTTGCCACTTCTCAGATAAGGGGTGGGAACCTCCTAAGAAAGTCTAATTCAGTTTCTTGCAGTTTACTTTCAACAATAGGATAGTAGAAACATCTGGCATATCATGAAACTTTATTTGTGACTATTGAATTAAATGTGATAGGAGTCAGAGACAGCACTCTCCTAATCTATAGTGAAATTTTGGTCTACCAAATAGCAGCTTAAGCTGCAGTCTTGGTATTGTCAGTTAAGTTGCTGACAAACAGTCAGCAAATCACATTTATATCTTTCAGCTGCAAAAATAGCATGTAAAGTTAAAGCTACTTTGGAAGAACCCTGGACAGTCAAAGGACTAGAGAACAATATGTCTAGAAGGAACTGTAAAATGATGGAGCCCTGTCAGGTGGAATTGTATGTAATCAAATGATAAATTGCACCAGGCCAAAAAGCCACGTGCATTGACGTATGCTGGATATACCAAGGTTTTTATCCTAAGAAGAGTTATTCCTACCACTTGGCTAAAAGTGTTAATGCCCAGGAATTCTGTTATCTGATCATTTAAACTCACACGTTTTTTAACTTGTTCATGGAGAACTCTTAATATTTTGAATATACCGAGTGTCTTTGTATTGGTATGGGTTTAAAACATAATTTATCTTAGGTATAAGACGGATACCTAGATGTCATTTATCCAATTACATCATCACAGGCACCTTCTATGAACATTCAGCACTCAGAAGAACCCAGACATTGCCTGTGTCTTTCCAGCATCCTCCTGGAGACTTGTAATTGGACACTCAGGCTCCCTATAGAACAGAGGAAATATTTTGATAAAATGATCCCCAAAAGTCAATAAAATTTACAGATTTATTGCTCTGATCCACGTGCAACATTATGCAAATATGTACTAAGTAGGAAGTACAGATCTGTAGAGAACCTAAACTGAGCTCTCTTCAGAAAGGAAAAAGGAGTTAAATGCAGGACTCACTTCATCTTGGCATTTACTGAATTATACTTCCAATAAGGAGTTTTCAGTATTTAATAAATATATTTTGGGATTTCTTTGGGAACTATCATTGCCCCTAGGCAGTTAAATTAGATAGTCAACATCTTTAGGTCTTTTCCAAATACAAGTCCTACAAATAAAGCTGAAAATTCTCATACTGAGAATTTTTTTTCTCCTCTTGTCTCCGTTGATTCTAAGTTTTAAGGATGTGACATAAATCAGTGTAATGTAATTCTCTCACAAATGCAGGATAATTTTCTGATGACAATGCTTTAGAGATTATTCTTTAAAAAAAAAAAAAAGCTGAACAAAAAGATAGTAGAGAAGCTTCTTGTTTTGGAGGGAGTAAATAGGCACATCATGGGTAAAGACTGATAAATAATATCATTAAGCTGGGGAATCTGTCCCAGTGGAGCTTCCTGACTTACTGAGTTTGGAGCCTGTGTATTATTAGACTTAGGGATTTTTTAATGTTTCCTGAACTTGAGCAAGGTGAGGCCAGACCTTGCCTCTGTAAGAGCTGGGGCTTTGCTTTCCAGCTGCTTGGGGAACTACAGGCCTGTCAGTCTGACCTCAGTTCTGGGGAAGGTTATGGAGCAGATCATCTTGAGTGCCATCACACATAGTAAAGCCTTTGACACCATTTCCCACAGCATTCTCCTGGAAAAACTGGCTGCTCATGGCTTGGAGGGGTGTATTCTTTGCTGGGTGAACAACTGGCTGGATGGCCGGGCCCAAAGAGTTGTGATGAATGGAGTTAGATCCAGTTGGCAGCTGGTCACAAGTGGTGTTCCCCAGGGCTCAGTATTGGGGCCAGTTCTGTTTAATATGGATAACAAGAAGGGCTTCTTCAAATACATCAGTAGTAAAAGGAAGACTGGGGAAACTGCGGGCCCACTGCTGAACGAGGTGGGGGCCCTGGTGACGCAGGATGCAGAGAAGGTGGAGTTACTGAATGCCTTCTTTGCTTCAGTCTTTACTGCTAGGGCTGGCCCTCAGGCATCCCAGCCCCCAGAGGTGAGAGAGAAAATCTGGAGAAAGGAGGACTTCCTCTTGGTCGAGGAGGATTGGGTTAGGCATCACCTAGGCAAACTGGATCCTCACAAATCCATGGGCTCTGATGGGATGCACCCACGAGTGCTGAGGGAGCTGGCGGATGTTCTTGCTAAGCCACGCTCCATCATCTTTGAAAGGTCATGGAGGACAGGAGAGAGGTGCCCGAGGACTGGAGGAAAGCCAATGTCACTCCGATCTTCAAAAAGGGCAAGAAGGAGGACCCTGGAAACTATAGGCCAGTCAGCCTCACCTCCATCCCCAGAAAGGTGATGGAACAGTTCATCCTGGAGGTCATCTCCAGGCATGCAGAGGCAAAGGAGGTTATCAGAAGTAGTCAGCATGGATTCACCAAGGGGAGATCATGCTTGACCAACCTGATAGCCTTCTATGATGGCGTGACTGGCTGTGTGGATGAAGGGAGAGCAGTGGATGCTGTTTACCTCAACTTCATCAAGGCTTTTGACACTGTCTCCCATAACATCCTCATAGACAAGCTTAGGAAGCGCGGGTTAGAGGAGGGGACAGTGAGGTGGATTGAGAACCAGCTGAACAGCAGAGCTCAGAGGGTTGTGATCAATGGAGGGGTGACTGGGGTTGTTTAGCCTGGAGAAAAGGAGACTGAGGGAAGACCTTATCGCTTTCTACAACTACCTGGAAGGAGGTTGTAGTGAGGTGGGTGTCATAGAATCATAGAATCATTAAGGTTGGAAAAGACCTCTAAGATCGTCAAGTCCAACCGTCAACACACCATCACCATGCCTCCTAAACCAGGCCCTGAAGTGC
>WAAD01001912.1:17723-31685 GCA_013389945.1 Fregata magnificens
GCGGCGGGGACATCAGAGGCACCGACAAGTGCCAGCAAGCAATCACATACCGGGCAGGGTGTCATCAGTAGCCCCTGACTACTTTAATAGGCAGCAAGAGCAAAGAGGAAGCTTTAAATGAAATACGCGGGGAAAAAAGTAAACTTGTGAACCTTTGTAGGGAATTGCTGCAAATCATGCAGGTCTGCATGGGAGAAAAGGCAGGTGTACCGCTCTGAAGACTGGGGGCAACAGAGAGCAGAGAGCGGCATCATGGGCCCCTCGCTGGTGAGCGTCTATACCTCGGTAGTGAATAAAAGCTGGTAAACTAGATGGGCTGTGTTTCCACCTCAGTAGTGTTTTGGCCTTTTGTGACGATACTCTGACTTGATCGGGAGCTAACACGTGCTCGTAGCTGACAGTCTGCTAATAATAGTTGCTCCACTTCAAACAGAGGAAGGGACCAGAGTTACTAGAGCAGTGTGAATGTAAGAAAGGCTGGAGGATTGCTGAGGAAAAAAAATTCAGAGTCTGCCAACTTTTTGACCTGTGGAAGTGGTTTGAAACACTGAAACCTCCATTTAACTGTTTCTCCTACATTTATGATATCTAATGTCTGTGATTTTTCTTGCATTTCAGTGTACATTCCCTGTAGATCAAGACAAGGTTTTGTTACCAGGTAGCTGTTTTGTATGATGAAGGACTCACTGTAAGATTTGGGCTCTCATGGGTACAGAAGAGCACTACTACCATTTTTTTTTTTCAGTGCTCTCATTTCCCTGAATTTTTTGCTAATTTTTCCTTTGTTATCCTGTTATTCTAACAGACTGCCTTGTAACAGTAGAATTATTTAATCAGTTTTTTCTTGGGAGAGAGTATAGGTTTATTCAGTTCCTGCTATTTAGAGTCCTTTTCATGTGAAAAGTTTTCAAACAACAGTGTGATACACAAATACTTTAAATAACCATATAACAACATTCATTCAGAAAGCCTTATGTTTTTCAGTAATTACAGCTAACTAAATTACTTTATACTTGTTTGTGCTTAAACACTGTAATTGGATGTGGTGAGTTTTAAAAAAAAAAACCCGACAAATTACCCTATGCTATGACGAACCATTCTCCTGTCTTACTATTTTCCCACTCCACGTTCAGAAAAGCTGTTGGTTTTATTTTTGAGGAGAGGATTGTTAGGGTCTTTTTAGTGATTATTATATTTGGTGAGATGTTTTGCTTATTGCTACTTTTTCTTGCTTAGTGTAGACCCAGTAAAGAAGGTCTACGTAACGTTCACAAGTAGGATGCTCACAATAATTAAATTCTGTTTTGCTCAGCCATGATTGTACAGTAACTTTATGTAGAAGAGACAGACTTATTTTGAAATAATTTATAGTGTGCTACAGTATGCTCAGATGTAAACTGAAAGGACTATTTAGAAAAAGCACTATTAGTCATAAAGAGTTGGAGGTTACAAGGCATTTGTTAGCAAACTTAAATGGTAAAGGCATATAGAAACAAAGGAAACAGGGAGATGAATGGAGGAAATAAAATACAGGGTCAAATGACTAGCTGCTAATTTAAGGCTTCAACTTCTGACATAAAAGAATATTGAAACTATTAGGGGAGAGAGCTTTTACTCTTTTAAAATTTTGCCATCTCATTTGCTTCTGCTTAAGTAAGATGTAGGGTTGGACTATTTGAATTTGAAAGCTTCCAGTGCTTAAGGAGAAATAGCAGTGAAGATGGCACTGGCGGAAAGAAATGAAAGGCAACGTACGGCTCATGTCAAAGCAACAGCAAATAGAATGAGGAAAACTAAAGCTTGCTACTGGCTATAAGATTATATTTTGAGAATTTTGTTCGGCATATTTTATTTTATTAAGCAAGGGGAATGTGCCATTCAGCTGTGTGGTTAGCTGTATTTATTGTCTTACAGAGAGTGTCTGTCACAGGATGAGGACAGGGCAGCTGGCCTGTGCAAAGTTAAGAGTGGGTAAAGTGATCACTAAGAAGGTTAACAGATATTGCTTCTGCTGTGGCTTTGGGAAACATGACAGCCTGGTGCAGAAGTTAATTCCAAGGCAGAACATATATGAAGTGCTTTTTAATGGGATAGCCCCTTGTCTGTGGTGAGCAGTCCAAGGATCAGTGCCAAACTGACACCAGAGAGTATTTTTGACTTGCTGTTCTGAGAAAAGGATGGTATAGCAGGAAGACTATATTGAAGGCTGTATGCAGTGCATCAGTGAACGCTGAAACTCACTGCAGTGGTGTAGTGATTTGTGCATAAGCCGTGGTGCACGCTGTTTTCATGTCCATGGCACATGGATAGCATATCCAGTTCACAGGTGCTCTACGAACACTTCTAACAAGTGGTGGTGTATTCCAATAGCCACAGCAGGGACGTGTCATTTTCCTTGCCAATAGTGTTGATGAAGCTGGAAAAAATAATCCTTAGCTGCCTAGGAAAGTGGATGACCTGATTTTCAGTCCTGTAGAGTTCCTTTCTTTACCAAAATACATCTTATCCAATAGAAGAAATTACATTTTCTCCAGATATTCAACACTGCAGTAATGACTACCCTAGACATTAACCCGGTTCCAATATCCCTGGTCCTTTGATCCATTAGGCTGTCCCTGTCAGCTGGGGTAGTCTCCAAGACCTGCATATCTATTACTTGGTCGTCTGTGCTGGAGGAAAGTGTCTTAGAAAATGGCCAGTGGGGGAGCATTAGGAGAAATGAATGAAGAAATGGAAGCTGTTGGGTAGAACTTTCGGGACTTGATACCGAGCACAGCAATAAATTTATTTTTGCCATTACCTGTTTTTTTTTTCTAAGCAGCTTGCATACTTGAACAGCATTGTATTAGGAGAAGCCCAATGAGCAACACTAGCCTGTTTCACCCTTCGCTATAGGATTCATTGCTGGAAAAACTTTGGTAATGCTGGGCATTACAATAACCATAAGGCATAACATTTCACTGTATGGAGATTATAATCTTTTTGCATTTTATTGTCCTTTCAAAAATAGACCCTGATTTTCCATTTAACTTATCATTGAAGAGCTTTTCCTATTTGTTGTGGTTTAACCTGGCAGGCAGCTAAACACCACACAGCCATTCACTCACACCCCCCTGCAGTGCGATGGGGAGAGAGTCAGAAAAAAGGTTAAACTTGTGGGTTGAGATAAAGGCAGTTTAATAGGACAGAAAAGGAAGGGAAAATAACAATGGTAAAAGAATATACAAAACAAGTGATGCAGTGCAGTTACTCACCACCCGCTGACCAATGCCCAGCCAGTTCCCGAGCAGTGGCTGCACCCCCTGGCAAACTCCCCCCAGTTTTTTTGTTCAGCCTGACGTCATATGGTATGTATCCGTTTGGCCACTTTGGGTCAGCTGTCCTGGCTATACTCCCTCCCAGCTTCTTGTACACCTCCTCACTGGCAGAATATGGGAAGCTGAAAAGTCCTTGACTTAGTATAAACACTGCTTAGCAACAATTAAAACATCAGTGTGTTATCAACACTATTCTCATGCTAAATCCAAAACACAGCACTATAGCAGCTACTAGGAAGAAAATTAACTATCCCAGCCGAAACCAGGGCACTGTTACAAAGTAAATTGTAAGAAAAGGACATTTCTTCCCCTTTCCCTTGAAGATAACAGTTTATATTTGCAGTTAGGGTGCCAAATCTGATTTGTAAAGCTCGTCATACTTATATAAGAAATGTAAAGCCTATACAGAATATCAATCAGTTAATGAATCATTTGCTTTCCTTTTGCTTCTTTTTAAAAAACAATTAGATAAGTCTAAAATTGCTGTGTATGGTCATAGGCTGTATTAGAGCTAGGGAAAACATTTTTTAAGTCCTTTAAGACTAGATCTAATAAAGTAATTCTTAATACCATTTTCTTAGCTTGTGGCCACTTGTGCCCTGGAATGGAATCCAGAACTGTGTTAAACGCAGGGATCCTCTCTGTGCTTCAGAATCCTGCTGATCAAGCAATCCTGCTATCTGGAGGTAGGATAAAAGAAAACACAATAAAGAAGACACTTTCTGCAAATGAGTAAGGTCAGTGAAGTTTACTAGATGTGTTCTGTTCATCCTAGAAGCGAAAGTACTCATACAGAAAAGAGACCTAAGGTCACTTCTCTCTACAACTTGCTTATTCATCCCACATTTCCCATAACTTGGGAGAATGTACTAGTTAGCCAGCTAAAGATAACAGCATGTTTTCTTTTTCTCCATGGTGGCACAGCTTCAAAGAATTTATGATCCGTGGGACTATAAGGGATGGAAGAGAACATCCCTGTGCCCAAAGAATTGTAGAAGTCACATGGGAAAGGCAATTTCAGGGATCCTCAAGGACCAACTTAAGTGTTTTACGCTAAGCAGATATGTAAAAATATATTAACAACCCTCTGAAGAGGGTTTTGTACTATTTAGTTTGGGTAAATAATAAGAACATTACAGTTAAGCCAGCGTAAATTTTGATCAGGGCTTTTGATTAAGTTGATTCAGTTTCAATTAAAGGGAAAGACAAACAAAAGTATGTCTTCAAGTAAAGTGCTTGAGTTGAAGAGTGAGCTTAGATAAGCTAAAGAAACTGCAGTGATAACTCAGCCAGTCTGAACTGCTCAGGAATTTGAATGAAAAGGATACCTGAAATTGAACTTAAATTTATTTAAAATCCCAAGAATAGTCAAATTTATTTAAAATACCAAGAATTTATATCCAAGCAAGGAAAAGACTTTCAGAAATAATGCCAGACCTAAATGGATAGTAACTTAAAGAAGGATTTTAGAAATACATGAACAGCTACAAGGAATAGAAAAGAACAGAAAGGAATTAAAAGACATTGATCAGCAAATAAAGTTATTTCTTAGGATGTAGAGCAGGAATAAAAACTGTTTAAATCAAAGCTGACTTAGAAGTTGCAAAGAATATTCAGAAAAAACTTTTCAACCTTGACTATTAGAGAAGTGGAAAACTAATGTGATTCAGGTGAATAATGTGCAAGGTTATGCACTTGGAGACTGCTGACAGGAATTTCTGCGATCAGCAGAGGACTTATCAAATGGAAGCAATAGAGGAGAAGTATTGGAGTATACTAATTGGTCACAGGATGTCTGTGCATTGGTCACTGCCAATATAGCTCTGAAAAGGCAAATTGTGACCTGGACTGTGGGTGTATTTCCAGTACATAAAAGGGAATATCAATGCTTTGGTAATTCTTTGTTTGAAATAATACAGATAGTTGTAATAATCCATTTTTCAAGAAAGAAATTGGGGTTAGAGTAGGCACAAAGAAGTAATACTAAGATGATCAAAATGGATAGAGCCTGCCTTATGGGAAGACAGAAAAAGCTTTACTTACTCAGTTCAGAGAAACAAGTGCTGAGAAAAGTTTTTCTTGATAGGTCATCAGTGAGGAAATAAAAGATTATGACAGCTTTATATAGCCTAGAAGATGTATGTTAAAAAAGTAGGTATGAATTGGCCATTAAGAAGTTTAGGGAGGAAATTGGAAAGTTGTAATTGTTCCACCAGGGAGATTACTGGAGGAGCTTCCTAAGAAAAGTATTGGAGAAAAACAGCAACTAACTTGAAGAGGAAGTACAGCTCTATGATATGAAGCTTACGGCAGTCAGTGGTGGGACTTGGAAGATCTGGAATGTTCTTTCCAGTCCTCTCTTACTACACTCCCAGCTGGTTTTGTTTGTTTGTTTGTTTGGTTTTTTTTGGGGGGGGGGGTCTCTGTGTGCTTAGCCATGATTTTCCTGTCCCATGAGAGGCACTGCCTTGTCAGTGCTTAATACGTACATAAAAATAAAAGTTCCTAAGAAGTGTAAAAGTATCTTTTATATCCTTTGGAAGGGATATAAAGCAGTTTGGTTTTTTTCAATGCTGCTGTCATTCAAACATTCTGAACAGCTCTGCACAGTAGTTTCTATTTGGTGAAGTTTTAGCTTTCCTAAGACTCCAGCTGTTTTACCATTCTCTAAATTAAATTAAATCTTTGCAATTTTTTTTTGTTCCAGTCATATAGTTTATGAGAGCAGCAGAAATTAATTCCCTTTCTAGAATTAGCAATTTCACTTTTTCAGTAAGAATTGGTAGAAAGCAGTGGAAGTTTCTTTCACTCATTAGTGCTAATGCCTGCATGTAACTGGCTTGTTCTCAGGCTGAGATACAAATAAATTAATTATCCTGTTAAACTGAAAATTGTTTTTAGTGTGTAGGATTGTTAAATCAGTTTAGCTTTTAAGCAGTGTTTTTCTTTTATATAAATGTATGTATGATATATTTAATCTTATATCTTACAAATATTAAATGGAGAGGACGTAGAGAGAATCAGCAACTTGCCTGACTGCTGAAGAAAACATTGATGTAATCTGTTTTTTATTTTAGAAGACACCTTAGGTTCTCCTTGAGAACAGATCAAAATATTAATTTTATAAGACCTGTTTAAGTGGACATATACTGTGAACAAGGTATTTTTTTGCATAAATAATGATTTACACAGATTTTGCAGTTGTATTAAATTATTTTTTATTTTCTATTAATGACATTCTGAACTCTTTTTAACCTGTTAAATTGCTGGAATTTATCAACTAAAAAACTTGGTATATCATAAATCAATGGGCAATAAATTAATCTCTAAATTACTTTGGAGTTAGCTTGTTTATGTACATGTTGTGGTTAAGTTATGTAATTAAAATGTTCAATTATGAAAAACTTACATGTCTTATGCTCAGAGGATGACATCCTCATTCAGATATCGGTTTCAGCTGAGGACATAAATAATTTTGAGATAATTTCTAGCTTTACTTTTTTGAAAATCATGTTAATTATTTATATTTCACAGTTTCTGAGTTGAGAATTGTGGTCTGACAAATGCTGTGTTGTACTTGGTATTTGCAATTTCACGGCATAACACAAGCAAAACAGAGGACTTTGAAACTGTATTTCTCTAACATGATTCTGTGTTCAAATACTCTTCTGTTGTAGTCAGAAGAACCTCCTACACTCACGCCTGATTATGCATAATACTTTTACTATTACTGAAATATGATGCCTATGAATTCTCCTGCCAGATCTCACAGACATCCAAAATTCTCTTCTTGTCATATAGTCATCTAAAATGTGTAATAGAGTAAGACACTACAGTAAACAATATTTTCATTTTAGGTATTTATCTGTTACCAGATTCTATATAAATTGAGTGTTACCTCACTGCTTTTGCCCTGGAAGCCCTTCTGTAATCCGTAAATGTAACCTTTGGTTTACCCCAACAAACGGACCTGTTAAAGTGACCATTTCGGTTGCCAAAACTAAGTACTGATGGGTACTGGATGGATGGATACTGAAAGGAAACTCCCTGCTTTAGTGAGGCGATTCAGGGCACTAATGTGCCTCGCAGTCATTGAAGAGTGAGATTCCTTAAAAGGTCGTTCTCTGTTCCAGCACTCAGCAGGATGCCACAAGAGCTAGTGGGCAAGAACGTACACCCATGTAATCATGACGCTGAACTCTCTTTATCTAGAAGCACTGATCCTACAAACTAACAGAGCAGTCAGTTTTATGGTCTTTGACATGGTTTAGTCACATCCCCGCTTCAGGCTTAAGCCACAGCAGACCTAAGGGCAAAGCTATGTGCCCTCAGTTTCTGAGCAAGACACTAGGCTTAAACGTTTAGAAAATTTTGTAGTTCATAATGTAGACATTATAAACTACAGGCACTTTAAGAGCTGCTTAGCTGTGGAAAGCTGGTATTCTGAGTCTTTTCTATGATTTTGATACAATGCTTGATTGAGATACCCACATATATCTCTTCAGTGCTATTTAAAATGCTCACGTATTTATGATACTGGCAGATATGACATGGCTGTCTGGAGCAGCAGCTGGAGGCCAGGTTCAGTACTTGAGGGCATCTCAAATGGCTCTGGGAGCTTATTTACTGGCAGCTGAATGGAGTCCTAATATTCCATTGAAGTGTATCTGAGATGCCCAAAAAGTAGGTGTTCTTATTTGCCCAAGTATTTCAGTTTTTAAGGATGATGAGTAGGAGAAGAAAGTCAGGGAAAACCTTTTTGGGCATCAGTTTCCTGTAGTGAACAACCCTCTGCAAATCTCTGAAAGTGAGATTTGTGCTTCTGTCGTATCCAGGGTATTTTCTGTGCAAACTGTGCCTTTGCTTTTGAGCTTCATAACATGGCTTCTTAGGCAATAAAGATTACTGATGGCTTCTTCTCATCTGTCATGCTTCAGCTATGTAATTTCTAGAGAACTTCTGCTTGCAATGAAACATGTTCAAGCCATAGAAGAGTGGCTGGTTTCTAAGTTCAAGGTATATGGTAGTGATTACATTTTTCATCAGCCTCCATGTACTTTATGGTGTTTGTTGTCTAGCCTTATGCATGAATTGAAAAATACGGTAACATCACATTGTACTCCACGCTCTTTGAGAGCCACCTCTCAGTAGTTCTGTAGGATATCACTAGGTAGATACTGCAGGAGCTAGAGGTAAACCTAGCAGTTTAGGTTTTCCTTAACACAAAGAGTATTCCTTCAAGAAAGCCCACTTTATGCTTCACTTTTTGAAAACTTAAAAAATTGTGAAATAGTTATTTTGAGATTTCCTATACGAGTTGCTGGGACTTGTCTTATCCTTGCACATTATGAGGAAATACCTCACTGTAATTAAGCTACCTTAGAATTCTCCGCCTCTCTGTAATTGGTGTAAAAAAAGGTTGTGATGGTCTTGCCCGTCATGGTGAGAAAGTCCCATATTCCTGCAGAGTATAGCTCCAGGCAGGGCCTGAAGGCATAAGAACAACCAGAAATGAAAGTATCTTCATTCCTACACATGCTTCATCAGATTTTCTGCGAGGGATTGGCTTGAGACTTATCATGAAGTTTTATCCCTTTGGAAACTTTATCTGCTTAGGTCAGTGTAACTTAGAACATCCTTGCTGATTAAAATGCACAGCCAACTGTAGGTGCAGTTCTGAACAGGGAGTGGAGTGCAAGGTGCACTGCTCAGAAAGAGTGCTTTTGAAGGTGTTTCTCTCACATTGGGATTTCTCCTGGAGTCTTCACTGGTGCCCTGCTGACTAAGGTGTTGGTGATGCTATTAGTGCCTTTTCATTGATCACGCCAAAGCTTTCCTTCTGCTGAGTCTCCATCTAACTCACCAAGTGTGAACAGAAAGCTTCAACTAGAAACAAACCTTTAAAATTCTTTCATTTTCATAAGACCTGACATGTTTCAGGGGCAGTGGATAACAAAACAAGCTGTCTTTTATATGTTGTGGGATATACCTCTTTCTGGAAATAGTTACTGTGGGGCTGTCCAGGTTAGTGAGACCTTTTAGAGTTAAATAACCTTCTGACTCAGCTCTGCCAGAGATGAGCATCATGGCCAGAGTGTCCTGATGGGACTCTGGGAGGACACAGGTGAGGCCTTGGTGACTGACGTGAAACACTGATAGCAAGCAGAAGACACAAGGTGAGGGGAGGGAGTGGAAAGTGGCATTGCAGTAGCCCCAGGTGTGTGTGCAGAGGCACGAGTGCCAGTGCCAGCCAGAGCGCTACCCATGTGAGCACTGTAGGAGCAGATGGCCCACTGTGGTGTCACCAAGCGTTGGATCGAGACATCACCGAGCGATGGACTGTGAGCACATGGCCCTCACTGCTTATATTGGGGTGCTGGCAGAGCCTGGCCCAGCCTGGCTCATGCCTGAACTCCTGCTGAGCATGCCTGCGAGGTCTGGAGAGTCCAGAGAGGCTTCTCCTGGTGCTGGGTTGTGCTTTAGGGGCTGCTGTTGGCAGGTCTCGGTGCTTGTCCCCGGAGCCATCACCTGCGTTGTCCCCAGCCCTGCCTGGTTCAAGCAGACAGGCACCATGGTGCACACTTCCAGCAACAGAGGTGAGCTGTCCAGGGAAGCATTCCTCTGAGGTGGCCATGAGGCAGGCGATGAGGCTTGGGGAGGTTCTGCCCCACAGACAGAGCCTGGCCCTGGTTGGGTCGGGAGTGCTTGGGAAATGCCCGAGCCGTGGGGGGCCAGGAGGGTATCTTTCCTGAGGGACCCGGGCATTTCTTCCTCCCCTCCCCGGGACAGTAAATGACCATGGCCTCTCTCCATTTTGCAGCGTGTGACACCTGCTGCTGTGGTGCCAGTGAGGGGGAGCAGCTCCTTGTCCTCGGCTGTCCTCAGTCTGCTTCAACAAGCAAACATGGCCACAGACAGAGAGTGGAGCTGCCCCATCTGCTGTGATGCTCAAGATGATGTTGCTTATGTGACCCCCTGTCTCCACCAGTTCTGCCTGGGATGCATGGTGCAGTGGGCAAAGGGGAAACTGGAGTGCCCCCTTTCCAGGCAGGCTGTCAACACCATCATTTAGTCCATGTGTCAGGGGACAATTTTTTGGAGATGGTTGTTCAACACCCCTCAGATCCATCGGTTGCTGGCGACCAGGATGAGCAGGGGGCTGTGGGGCCAGTGCCCGGGACTTAGGTGGCTGGCTTCCAGCCTGAGGTCTGGGTAGGCCTTTTCCAGGACTGCTCGGAAATGCTAGAGCCCCTGCTGCCCTGGCTGAACCAGGTGCTGTACAGGGCCCGCTGGTGGGAGGTGGCTGTGGCACATGGGCTGGATGGGGAGGCCTTGGTCTGGGAGCTGCAGCCCTTCCTGCAAAACCAGATGGTGACATTTGTGTGCCAGCTCATCAATGTTGTCAGAGACCGGAGCAGTGAGATCCTCCAGCAGCTGGACCTCCTGGACCCCTATGCTGCCAAGGAGGAGGACAGCCCTGTGGCCACCCCTGGCCCTGCCGCCTCCATGGTGGGGACTCCTGCCCCCATTCCCAGGGAGCAGGAGGAGCCGCACAAGGAGCTGGGGCAGGCGGTGGCAGATACCTCTGCTGCTGGCCAGGGCAGGGACAGCTCACCTGGGTGGCCCTGGCACTCCCCAAAGAGGAGGGCCAGTGGCTCCTGGGCCTCTTCAGCTTGCAAGAGGCCATGCCTCTGGCAACACTGGGGTGCCCCAGAAGCCAGCAAAACCAGGGCTGAGCCAGCAGCTGGGGCATGCACTGGCCCCCAAGGGGACTTGGAGGCACTTGGTAGTAATCTAATTATAAAAGAAGAAAATAAAACTATGAAAACTGCAGAAAAAATCTTAGTCTCTCATTACAAACAGTGCAGCTGGTATTGCTATCCCCACCCGTGATGCTTTCTCCTCCTTCTCCTGGTGCTGTGCACACCTTACCCCTCATGTGTCTGCTGCAACCTGAGGTCGATGGGGACTGTCTGGTGGGAGGGGTACAGCCGTACAGTCCTTTGCCAGGGTGGGGAGGTCTCCAGGTCCAGCCTGTGCCCCATCGTTCATTAGCCCAGACCTGACCTCCTCCATGCCTCACTCTCTGTCCTGACGTCTTGAGGCTCTGCTCTCCTGCCAGCCTTCACTGCTCACTACCACCTCGTTATAGTTCCACCCATTACCTCTTTCCATGCAGAAACACATCTTCATGCTGGTCTCTGGGTGAAACCATGGTTGTACCTTACCGAGGTGAGCAAGAGTGCCATGAAGGCACCTTGGCTGCCTGGTCAGCAGAGAAAGTGCTGTGGCAGCTCAGCCTGGTGAAAGCCCAGCTCCAGGCTGGCCAGGCCACATCCTGGCAGAGCAAGCCTGAGCAGCCTCAGCTGGGAGGCCTTGTGTACTCCATGCAGAGCCTGTGCCCTGCTGCTGGCAATGGCCGTGTGCTGTTCCCGGGCTATGGAGCTCAAGGTTTGGGGTGCAGGGGCATCCCCCTGGGCATGTGGATGGAAGGCAGGATGGGGCTCAGGTCCTGGGAGGAGCAGGGGCACAATCCCCTCTGCTTTGATCTCCCTGGCAAAAGGTGGGAGTGCTTTGAACCAAACTCTTCCCCAGGGATGCTCTGGCTTTAGCGACGGTGTTCTTCACTGCAAACATCTTCCTGGTGTGATCTGGGTGTTTTACAAGCAGTTTGGGGAGGTCCGTGTGGAACCCTGGTGCGGATGCACTTTGTGGTGCATGAAAAGAGAGCATTGCTAGCCAGGGACTTGGCAAGAGCTTCCAAACACATGGGAACCCACAGTAACTGCAATCAGTCTGTGCTGTCTTGTCATCTCCCCAGCCTTTGAAAGTGTGTGTGTAGCCTTTTCTGGGGACAGATCTGCTGTTTCCATCTTGGTTTTCAAAACCGATGCCTGCAGCCAGAAATGATGTGCTTGGGGGCTTTTTCTGACCTGACAGTGGAAAAACTGCACAGTTCACGAAAGCAGTGGAAGTTGAACTGTACCATCGTCTAGTCTGTCCCTTGTGCCGTGTCCCAAAGGCCTGATTTCTCCCCTGCCTGCCTTCTCGTCAGGAGTGAGAGCACAGGGACACTGTCATCCCCACTTTGGAGCTATTGACTATTACGTCATTTCTGGAAGAAGGTGTCAAAAATCCACCTTTAGATCAATAAATCAGTAAGAACTGCTGTCTTGAAACCTAAGTCATTAAGTGGCCAAGTATGTCAGGATGTAGTTGGGAACAACGTGAGCTCTTCGCTGGGATTCTTATACCCAGAGACAACTTCCAGCAGTTGCAAAGGTGATGCAGAACTTGTAATGCAGTTTGATATCGTAAATAACTTCCCTCTTTTGTGTATATAATAAAAAATATGCCCATGAATCAAATCATGAAACTTAAATTATGCTGAGGCTATGAACTTGGCTTAGTGTCAAAATTTCTAATGAGTAACAAGACACTGAAAAAATAACTGCTGTTAATAGTGGGGAAAAAATCTGCAGATAAAAATCATTCCACAGAAGGTAATGATAATGTGATCTTGCAGTACACTGTTCTGTAAGACAACGGTTGTCTGCAGTTAAGTTTTATTTCCTTCTGCCTTCACTCCCCCGACTGCTGGTTGCTGTGCCAAACCCAGACTTAAAATGTACTCAGCACCCTGATGTTAAACAGCTTTCATTAGCCAGTAGAGCTGATTGTTCATATGCATCATTTATGTTCCACACTGTTGTAAATGTGCTTTCCTGTCAGTCTCTCAGGACACTGATAATGCTGAATGAGCCCAAAATAAATAGTACTCAGTCATAACGGTTTAAACACAAGACTTTCCAAATATGAAAAAAAAGTCAGGATTTATAGCAAGCTGATCAGGTGATGAATATTTGACACTGTTCAGCAGAATCTTTAAAAGATATGAGGTAGAAAAACTATAGCAGACTGAATTTCAAGAAACCTTTCCTGTCTTTCTCCATTCTGTATTAAAATTGATGCAATTATCATTATTACCATAAAATAAATAAATAAATAAACCAGAAAGGAGGAAGAAAAGGAAAAGAAGGAAAAGGAGAAGGCAAAGGAAAGGGAGAAGGAGGAGGGGAAGGAAAAAGGAAAAAGCAAACAATTCCTGCAATCTCTATATGTGGTAGCAAGCCATATTCTCACATCCTGGCATACAAAATGTTTTTGTATGTGTTTTGTATGGGGACAAAGAACAATTTTCTGACCCTTGAAATATGGAAACTTTAGTACAGAAGAAACGTCCAGGCACTCTAGCTTCCCTAACAAATTACTGTGTTTCTCAGGCCTTTTAATAACAGAGAAATGCTAATTATTTAAAAAAATTGTCTTGGCTTTTACATTTTGACTTGCTACTGGAAAAAGGAGGATTTAAACACAGAGCCTTGCTTATGAGAAATCTGTATTTCTAAAAAAGACTTTTCTTTTCACAATAATCAGCCAAAGACCTTACTGAATTCTACTATGGGAAAACAAATCCATCAGGGAAACATGTGTTAGCACATCCGGTAACAACAGATGAGGAGAAGGCTGAGGTGCTCAACAACTTTTTTGCCTCAGTCGTCACTGGCAAACTCTCTTTCCACACCTCTTGAGTGGATGGACCACAAGACAGGGTCCGGGGGAGCAAAGTCCCTCCCACTGTAAG
>WAAD01001914.1:20102-49044 GCA_013389945.1 Fregata magnificens
GAAGCAAGGATGGGGAAAGGTAGGAGTTACTTGGTATTGCTACCAAAGCCCCGCTGTATGATGCAACCACACCTTTCATGTAATACACTCTCCACTGCTGCTTACCCCATCTGTTTTTCAAGTTTCTGAAGTAAAACTGTACATACGTTTACTGTGGCTGAGCGGCAGCTTGTAAACCAAACCCACCTGTTTTACCCTTACCTGTTTTAGCTAAAGCCTTCCTGTAGGGAATAACTGTTTTTTCCAGTTGAGTCATTTGAACGCTTTGGTATTAAAGTTGTGCCTTGATATAATTCCAGCAGCGCAGATAAATAACTCGGTAGCTGTACAGTTGTTTGCTGTCAGGATTTCTCCAGACTACAGACAGACTAGCTAAATCCAGGATGGAAAGGACTTCTGGAGGTCACCTAGTCCAGCCCCCCTGCATGTAACTGGGTCAGCACTGAATTCAGACTAGGTTGTTCAGGCATTTGTCAAGCAGAGTCTTAAAAATGTCCAAATCCTAACGACCTTGTTGCTTCCTGAGGTACTAGCATAAATGCAGCTAATTCTTAACCAGTTGCTGGCTGTATTTGGATTGTTGGGCAGGAAGACAAATCAGTGTAGTGAGTCCACTAAATACTCTGAACAAGAGAAGTGATGGTATAGCTCTCTGTCATCTCTCATGTGTGTATGTTGATGGAGAGAAGCAGGCTGTCTGGCCCAAATGTATTGGTATATGTATTTATTACCAGAATAATCATGACCTTGTGAGCAGCGAGTTGTATCATGCACTGTCATTTCGAGTGGGAAGCAGGAAACTCCCCTACAACCAAGAAATAAAAGAAAAAAATGCCCTGTATAAAACACCAATTATAAGATCCTTGCAACTTGGCAGGAGTTGAGATTCTGGTAATTTTTTTTCTACTTGTAAATGTAAACCATACATTTTCAGTGGTAACGCACTAACCCAATAGGAAGCATGTCTTCTAAGGAAATTCCCTGATCCTCTCCCGAACAGAAGATAGCAGGAGAGGAGAACTCATATCTCAAGCATTATATTTTTGTGAGGTTATTTGCAGAGCATGTTAAGCTAGAAATTCTTATTTATTTCAAAATGGTTGCTGACCACTGTTCACCAGTATTGGTGTATCTTGGCTGGAACTTGAGTTTTTGCTGAATTAGAAATTATCTCCCTAAAAGGTGAGCCCAACTTGATTCAGTGTACTGAAGTGGTTTGTGAAATGGCGAAGCCCCGTTTCTGCAGCAAATCTAGAAATCGGGTCACAGTTGCAAGCTAGACACCGCAAAGTTATTTCTTGAACTATTTGTCTCCATTCCTCCATAAGAGAGAATGACCTGCAATCACATACTCATTCTCAAACAAATATCTTAATTCTCTACAGCTGGTTTTTCCATGGTGGTGTGCGTAGATTTCTGTAGTACTGGATGGCAGGCAGTATGCCTTTTGCTATGTTAGTTATCTGTTAGTGAAAACTTTTATTAGAATTCAAGACACAGAATAAGGTGTGTGAGTTACCTGGTTCTTACTGGAAGACGTGCGTAATTTTGGAGCCCTGGTTCAGGACTTTGAACCAGTCCAGAAATAAAAGCAACTATTGTTTTCTTTCCCAGCAAATGCACACAGCCTTCTAATAGGATGTACATAACCACTGTGGAGGAATAATAGCCTGCTAATAGCTGAGGTATTATGGTTTGGGAAGAGTCATGTCTTTCTCTCACTTGAAGGGAGAGGTGGAAGGGGACTGGAGAAGCCAAGGAGATTTGGTGGTCCCATGGAACGTCACTCCAACTTCTTCTACTGGCAGTGTGCCCCAGCAAACACTGTGACAGTCTGAGCCACAGGAAATTGTTTGATTTGTGTTTGAACAGCGTAAAATAGGGATATAAATAGCTTACTTCAGATCTAAAAATGTAAAAGCCTATCACTGTGGGTTTTTTAGTGCTGACTACAACCTACCTATAAGTATTGAAAGGAATGGAGCTTTACCTGCAAGTTAAGATTTCTGATATGCTAGTACTTCACCTACACTTCTGCCTTAAAGTAATACCATTGCTTTCAATTATTTCCCACTGTATGAAACTTCACGTTGTTGTTGATGTCTTAGCTATGAGAGTTCTGTCAAGCCTTATGTGTAATTGAAACTATTTGGGGATATGAAAGCATCAAAAGTAGTATTCCTCCACTTACTGTTAACAACTTCCAGAAATTAGTGGAAGCCATGTAAATCATTTTTGTTACAGAAATGTCTTTCGCTGTCTGACAGTTACTTCTGATGTTTTAGGTGCCATTTTGTCTCTGATTGAAGTCACTGATAACCAAGTAAAGCCCTGTGCTTTACTTATCTTTTCCATGAGTCTAGTCCAGTGGTACTCCCTCTTTGGCTTGCTGGTATTTTCATAGCATTTAACTAGAGTAGTGAAAGCTTGGGTAGAAGGAAGCTCAATGGTCTGAATTCTGTGTTTCCTTGAAGATTTTGGGCAAGTGAGACCTTTTCCTTGCGAAAAGATGATCATACTGAAGGACTTTTCTGGTGTTGTGCAACTAACTGAAGCATGGGAAAAATAATTCCCCATATGCTATAGGAAATACATTTAAGTTGCATTAGACTACAAAAGGTTTAGTGGTACTTTGAAATACTGATTTGCTTGTTAGTTTGTAATTGCTAAATTCCTTCTGTTGCATTTTGGCTTGATCTTACACTTAAATGTGTAATTCAGAGAAGCTTCCAAAGTTAAAACCAGCATAGGCCGTAACAGATTAAGACTGCGTTTGTTATTGGATGTTGTTGCTATTTATTGCACAAAGAAAGGCTTTTCAGATGGAAAATTGAAACCAAATGGTTTCAATGGGTTTTCATACAGCTGGAAACATATATAAACTTGGTAATTTAGGACTTTCTGGTATAGCCTTTCACAATACTAGTGAAGCAGAACCAAAACAATTTTGTTTGAGTAATGGTTGCCACAATCTTGAGTCTGTTCTGACACTGAACCAGGAGCTAAACCGAACATGGTTACTGCAAATCACTTTTCAGCTTGTATCGTTCCTGCTATCTACCATGTGACCCTTTAAAGTTGGGTTGACATGCTGCCAAGAGGAAACAAAATATTTTAAAATGCAAACATAACTTCCAGGTTTTCTGGCCTGAAACAGTCAGGAAACGCTGGACTGGAGAGCTACTTGTAAGGGTATCCATATACTTTCTCATGAACAAATCTGAAATACACCCGAGTCTATAAATAAGGCTTAAAATTTAGTTTCATCCACTCTTCTTATGCTTTTTGGTTGTTTTTTTTTTCGCAGAACAGCCAGCTTTTTTTTATGGATCCTAAGCAGGTTCCTCATACGCTAACTTACCCAGCATCATTATTTGTCCTTAGAATATTTGTCCTTGAGTCTAGATTACATGGTTCTCTTTTCCCTTTAATACATGTGTGATGCTTCGTTACAGTCATTAAAGCTTGTGTTAAAAGTGAACTTAAAACTCCTGTATCCACCTTCAGAGGTGTGAGAAGGAGGAAACCCATACATGGGTCTCCATGGAGCGTAAGGTATGTCTGTAGTATGACATAAAGCTTGCCTATCATCCCTCTTTGGTCATCTTCACCCGGAGAGCTCCACTGCATAGTGACTGTTTCTCATAACCAGTTCTCTTTCAATTTGCAGTATGAAGTAAGGAATAAGTTACCTAATGTATTGGAAAGGACTTTTGTCCAGCTGATCAGTTTGTGAGAGTTCCGGAAGCAGCGTTAGTTGTGAGGGCTTAGGAACCCCGCAGGTTGTCCCTTCTGCCTCTTGAAATCTCTGATTGCTTGAGTTTGACTTCTGTGGCAATGTTCCCATTCCACTTTGCCCTTGCTTCCTGGCCATCCCCAACAGGAGTGGCTTGCTGGAAGCTGCCTGGACCAGTGTGTATATCCTTGTGCCAAGCATTGACCTCTAAGCCTCTGCCCCAGGTGTTGGTCGTTCAGGTACGGAATGGTCAGTTCATGCTTTGAAGTCAGAAGGGAGCCACAAAATGATGCAATCCGAATTCAGCGTAATTTGGTTTTAGCTTTGACTACATATGCTAGCAGAAAAACTTGCTTTAACTTTGATACCTATTTTCTTTTGTTACACTTCATTAAGAAGGAGCTCTCACCATGGGATAGATACTACTCATGTTTTGCAAGCCTTACGTAGGGTTCAGCATAAAAACATCTATTTGGAATAAATTGTTTCCTATTTAGTTTTGTAATTGAAATGGACCATGGGAAACAAGTAAAAGCAGAACGTTTTTTTTGTTTGAGGTAATATGAGATCTGTTACAATGAATGATTTCAAAGCAAGTTGATTGATTTATCTCTGGTTTGGTAGCCTTAGGTGTGGTCTTCTGAGTTTTTTGGGGCAGGGGAAGAAGGGGGGAGGGGGGTGGCAGCATTTGAAGATGAACTTAAATTATCTTTATTCCAAAGTCTATGGTATTTCCAGTGTTCTGTTGACTTCCAGCTTCCAGAAGGGAGCATTTCATCCTGTCAGCTTTGTTTCTGGTGCCATCAGTGACCATACTTACAGAATTAAGTTTTCACATATGTTCCCAGACTTTTTATAGGTGACTTGTGACTAGCCACATCAGGGCTTTTAGTATGTTATACCCATAGGAAGAAACGTGTTCATACTTGCAGAGGCTGATACTTACAGTCCACATATCAATGCTGTCAGAAATGTGGATGCATCTATAAGAATATTCTCCTTTAGGAGTGAGGTGTGCACCACTTCCCTGCAGGGGAATTTCTTGGTACCTAGTCATTTACTTGCAAGGACATGCTGGTGTGTCTTCAAATAACTCTTCACCTGTACTGGTTAGTTCTGAATTCTCTCGGGGTGGAGGTATAGGAGGAGAGAAATAGGAATCCTTGTCTTCCTGAAGAAAATTGTATTTATGTTTTGCTACAGTGAGGTTCCTCCTTCGTGCAAGGAATGCACCAACTCCTGCACCAGAAAACTTAAGATATTTATAGATAACATGGGTATAAAAGCTGCAAACTTTCAAAAAATTCGCAGTGCATAACATGAAGGGGTGTGTGGACAAAAATGAAAGCATAATTGGATGTGGTTGATGGCTTTCTTCTGCCTCAGCTTTCCTTGTAGTACGCTGATTTTGACTTCTTGTGCCCACTGCTCCTAAATGGACAGAACTTTCTAACAGCTGTGTTAAAGCTAGTGGTTGGGGTTGGTTTGTTTAAGTCAGGATGCAAACAGCTTATGGCAGTCTCCTAGCAAAGCTGAAGTGGGCAAGCCTTGCCACAGCCGTGCAGCTGCCCCGGGAAGCTGGCGTAAAACTACCTGCTGTCGGGAGACTGGTTCTGCCTGGTGTCGTAGGAGATGACAGCATGACTGTGCAGACATGGTCTCTCATGGGGCTGCTCTAGTTCAGCCTACAAAATGAAAAACTGAAAGTTGAGTAAATCCAGCAGGCAGCACAATGACAGACAGTACTGGTGGTGGGAGAGCAGGCATGAGTTCGGACTTGAGGCCGGGGAGGAGAAGAGCTATTTCTAGGTGCTGGAGAGATCACATGCAAGGAGTTGAACCTGAGGAAGGATGGGGAAGGGAGGAGTCTCTCCGATCATGGAAGGGTTTAACTGGGGGGAAGTCTGCCAAATTTTATAGCTGGGCCAAATAGGAAGGGGAAAAAAGTGAAATTCAACAGCAGACATACGTGGATGTTGTTCTCTCCCTCTCTCTCCCCCTAACTGAAAACACCCCAATTGCTCTTTTGACAGTGGAAGTGTTTGACAGAATGAAAAGAGTTGGTTTGATTGTTGTTAACTGCTAATATAATGCTCTATAGCACTGAAGGTCAGTTTTCCAGTTCTTGTCTGAGAATATTGAGCTGCAAGAGGAAGAACACACGAATACCTAGTCACATGGCTGCTGGCAGCCCGGTTATGTTTTTGACACTAACTTGCCACTGGTTCCTTGATACCTGTGCCAGAGAGGAGCACTTTCCTAAGGATTGTAGGTAAATGGGAACAATACTGTGAAAGCCTGTATCAGATGCAGAACTGGGTCTTGCCTTAATACGTAAACTGTTCTCTGATGAGCTGTTATTGCCTAAACAAATAACTCTCTCTCATGTAAGTATTCCAAGACCCAGCAGTAACTTAACATTCCCTGTCTTTGTCCATGTTTATGTTTAGCAGTTGAGGCATTACTAGCAACATAACATAACTGTGTCCTGCCTTTTCTTTGGTAATTTTGGTAGTGATTTGAGACTTTAAAAGGGAGAGAGAACTAGAAAGAGATTACCTGTAGGTCTTCAATAGAATTATGGAACATGCTGTAACCACTCTTTGTTCCTCGAAGGAATGCTGATATATATATATATATATATCTCTCTCTCATAATATAATATAGTATAACTAATATTGCTGAATGGCTAATCAGGCAACCTGGGGAGCTTGCAGCCATCAGAAATATGTTAGTATTGCTACTGCTTTACAGTGCTCAAAATAGCAACCATAAACACTTACAACTATGTTAAGATCTGTCTGATGGAAATAATACCAAAGTCCAGTTTGTCTTTCCATGATTTACTTGCTCCCTTCAATAGATGCCAAAACATAACATGTTTTCTTGAAGGTTTACTCCCCTTGCTTTATAAAGACCTTGTACTGTAAGCTTAGACTGGGCTTTTTTCGTCATGCTTAAAATTATTTTTTGAAAAGCTAAGAAGTTTAGCACTTCTAAAATAGAGCCCTCTGGATTTTTAAACTGGCAGGAAAAATCAGAGAAGCATAAGACAAAAATACAAAATTCAACATATTCAAGAGATAAGGCAATGAAAGGCTAAATGAACTATTACTGTTAGCTTTAGGGTTAAACAAAAACAGCAACAAAAAAAGCATCCTTTCAAAGACTCCTTTTGCACTTAGTCTCCCCTAAGTTTCTGTTTGGGAAAGGCTTCCAACCATTCATTTCCAGGTGCCATACAGCTCCATGAATGCCAGTTGCTCTGTGCTCAGTTCTAGATGTGAAATGTATTGATATGGTTTGAAATGGTGGGCATTGAATCTCAGAATTGGTGAATACATAGTCAACTTTACAGTCTGCCTGGTGTCAACAAAGTCCCAAGTTCACCAATACTAGCATATGTTTATTCTCTCAATTTGAATTTTTTTAGGCTCCAGTGCTATTTAAAGGAAGCCTTAATTTATTCATAATAGTCACCACCTGTGAGGGATTCATATGAGAGGATGATTATTTGAGGAAGGATATGAAATCTGACTTCATAGCTTCATGAAAAATGAGCTTTGTTCCTTGCTTATTTCCATTCCAATACAAGAGATACTTTAACATACTTGAAGTAACGTAGTTGTTGCATAGAGACTTTTTTCTAAAGAATTGCCAGCTCGTTACTTCACTGTAGAGGAATGTGATATTTCTAGTATTCCACTTCAGTGACTAGATTAAGTAACTGATGAAAGCCTGTTACTTTGACGCTATTGCTTGTTGTCTTTATAATAATGGTTCACTAAATATCCCGCTTTTGTGCTTGTTTCCAGTACGTTTGTTTATATATCATATCTTCCTGCTTCTGTCTTCAAAACCTTTGCATTTAATTCTGTGCTACTCCTTTCTTAGGGAATGGTACTTAAAAAAATACTTTGTAAAACCATTGTTGTTAGTTGAGGTAACACCTAGAGTAGTTGCTTCATGATCTTGTGTCATGACTTAAAAGAATTCTCTCTCGAGCTGGGCTTTTGAAAAAATGTATTTGAGTGCTGGAGTAATTATTTTAATGGAAGCCTTATAGGAAAGCACTGAACAGTAGAAGAACTAGGAAAAGAGCAAAGGTCATCTGTTTGACATGCTTCTGAAACTGGACATCCTAGAGCTTGCTGTACTTGCTGAATGGGTTTGAGTTCACAGCTGGTTTAGAGCACTGCCATGTTCCAGTATCTGCCGAGAAGCTAGGCTGGCTGCAAATCATATATAGCGAACATACAGTACGAGAAGAGACCGAGTGTTTTCACATGCTTGTCTCGACCCCTCTTGAGAGAGAATCACTGTGAAGAAAACAGGATTTCGTTCCTGTACCTTTTGAACTGGATGCATGAGTCCAGCGCAATAAGAATCAAGCATGCTACCCTCATCTTTAACAATAAAATGCAGCTGATAAGCTGCATTTGTTCCTCTGGCTGCCTTTTGAAATGTAAAGCTTTAACTTGCTAAGTCATACAGACTTAACATGCAGTGTTTGTACAGTGGCCCTTGTTTGTTTGTTTTGGGGGGAGCTGGTTTGGTTTTTGCACCTTGTTTTGCTGAGAGGCTATTTAGAAAAGGAATTTCTGACTGGTTTGGAGTAATTACTTTTCTGGTATGTTGATCCATTAATGAAACAAGCTTTTAGAAAACAACGTGGAAAGTTTTAGAAAGCTGTCAGATTTGTCGTATGAAATTTAGATGTCGCAGAAATTTTTTTCTTTTTTTTTTTTTTCCAAACACAAATTATTTCAGATATGTTGTCTGGAGTGCTGTGTTTCAGAGGTGTTTTCAATAAGTGTGAGCTTGTGGTTTATGGTGTTCTCGTAACACAACAAAGGTTGGATGCTCTTTAGTGAGTTGGATATATTCAAGTGTCAGTTGCAGTAACTTACAAAAAATTCTAAAATATGGCTGATAATTTTTGTCTCAGGTGGTCGGAGATTTAATATGGCTACAGTAAAGCCATATACAGAGTCACAGTTCTGCATAGTAATGCCAAACAAGTAGTAAAAGCGCACCTCCGAGAGGTCTGACATAAAGGACGTTTAATGACTCATTGAAGCTGGTGTGTTATATTCAGTGACCAGTATTATATCATATCCTAATGCATGCTTAGTATGTGCTGTGTGTAGGGTTTCTCTTTTGTTACTGAGTTGATCTGAACTGAGGGAAATAGCTTTGATATACCTTCCTTTACTAGTGCCGTTCCTGGTTTTGCACACTTGATACAGGATATTTTGAGACAAGTTATCTAATCCTGTCACACCACCTACTGTTGAAAAGCAGACACAGGGCGTAAGTGTTTTTTCTTGCCTAAATCTTCATGTCATGCTTTCTTGGTCTTAGTGCAAATTGATAGTTTCTTGGTCGTTGGTATTTAAGAGTGGAGATCCTGCAGCAAAACCGATGTTGAATGAGGTGGAATTACTAGCTGATTTTGTCATACTTCAACAGTCTCTTACATAGCTTAAACAAAATTGAAATGTGGTTGGTAGTGACAAGAATAAAGGGAAGGGTATTCCCTTTAAGTAGAAACTTGATTGTTCGAAGTCAAATCTGAAGCACTGTAGTAGTCTCTTCAAGTAAGATAAACTATGTCTGTCAGACTTGAAAATGGCAATGACATCAGAAGTTAAGATATTTTGTAAAATATCTTTTGTTATAATAAATAACAAACACTTTTAAAAAAAAAAAATGTAATTCTGTCTTCATTATCTCTATTTTTGGGTTTTCTTATACAAAAATGAAAACCTCTTTTCCGGAGAGTTATTCAGAGGACTGCATAAAGATCTTGATGTCAGAGCTGACAGGAGTCAACTCAGTGCTGGAAAGACAAATCTGTGTGTACATAACTTCCTTTGGGCCACTGTAGTTTGAATCTGGGTGCACACTTTTCAGAAATAAACTAAAAGCTGAATTTAACTAAACTCAAATTTTCTTGCAGAAAGTGTAGTTGCTTTGTTAGTAGTATAAGAGTAAGCTCCTGTCTGAAGATGGCACACCTGTCTCCTGTATAGATACTCTGCCTCTTTGATTATCTTAGCTGTTGGGCATTTGTATTCAGCAAGCTCAAATGGAAAGAGCAATTAATGCAAAAATGTGTCTGCACCAGTTGGACATTAAGAACTTGGTTCCAGGGAGTGCTGTTTAACTAGTTCTGCAGAACTAGTCTGTTTTCAGTATATTATGTGAGTACAACAAAATTTGATACTCTCATGCTGTGTTTGTCCTTGAAAGGATATGAACTTTTAGAGTGCTCTGTCAAATGGTGTGTTTGGAGGGGAAAGCTCTGTTTTGGGGGCGGGAATAAACAAAAGAATCCTTTTTGGGTTGTCTTTGAGATGGAGGTGTATATTTTTATGGGATCGCCAGTACAGCTAACCATAATACACAGAAGTAGGAGAATGCTAGAAACACTTTTTGTGCATGCAAATGTCTACCTTGAAGGCCAGTCTGTAAAGCTCTTCACTTGTTCCTGAGGTCAATATGCAGGTAAAACAGGATTCTTTAAATCCTTGGAACGGTTTTTCTGGGTTTACAGCATTTTTTATGATGTCAATATGCGGTAGATTAAGCCTTTTTATATGTATTTTTAATGTATAAATCTTTTTACTTGTAGGCATATACGTAGAAGAAGCAATTGTTGAAGCTTTCCAACTCCTCTTGTTCTTTTCTCTCCCTTCCCTTTCCCCCCAATTGACAGGTATAGGATCTTCGCCAAGAGAGAAGCATGCCTCTCTGAAAAATGCTCCAGCCTCGAGGGCTAGCTCCGGTAAACTGCTCGCCAAATCCAAAGTGCCTGTCAAAAGATCAGTGCTTGAGAGAACACCTAGCATCTCATCAGTCAGCAGCACTCAGAGTGAGCGAAGTCTTTTCAGCAGTAATTGTAAGTATGTCAGGGTTACAGGTTTTAACTGATAGCTGGCATCAACTGCTTGTTGAAAAAATCCCCTTGAAGGGAGTCCTGTCTGACAAAGGCCTGTGTTAATTCTCATTGTACCACTTATTATTAGTTGTAGGTCTTACTTTTTGCCTCTTAACTTACAACTTTCCTTCTTGAGATTTACCACCTGAAGGAGCTTTGAGCCTTGGATTTTGGTTGGGTAGAGGTTTCAGTACAGCTCTTCTTCCGTCCTGAAACGTTACAAAACCAGCGGGTCTTCCTGAGCAAAAGTTTCCTTATGTTTACATATAGTGTAATAAGAAATAAGTCTGAACAGTGTGAATGGATTACCTGTGGTAATATTTGGAACAGCACATTACAGGTTTTTGATACTAAATGCGCTTTTTGAACTAGATTATATCTGCTTTCAGAATTTTAAGACAAAATGTGTAGACGAGATCAAAAGCAGGTAAGTGAAACTGCTTTTAGAAGGTAAAACTTTGCATGGGTAGATTTCTGTAATCTCTAAGGTAACTGTAAGCATTGGTGTATGACCTGAATAAAATCCATCTTGATTAAAACTAGGGAGAACAATAACAGAACTAGCTTTTTGATTTGAATCTCTACAAAAGGTCTGTACCAGCAGTTGTAGGAGTTCTAGGGGCAAAAATATGAAGGAAATAACACACACTGACTGTCAGACATATCTGTATTCCCAGCTATTCTGGGAGTACAGTACTATTCAAATGAGTACATTCGAATATTCTGTTACTATCGCATCATCTGTTATATCTTGGAGGCTGGGCAAAGGCCTTTCCTTGGTGCCAGATGTCATTTAATTTTGTCTTCAATGGACTAAAAGAGAGAACTGTGATTTTAACATAGGTCTATAGTTTATGTATGCGCATATGCATGTGTACATATATAACTAAATTTTCTCTTGTTCTTTTTTTTTTTTTCCCTGTAGTGCCTTCATTAAAAAACTAAGACCTAATGTATTCCTCAAAGGAATACGAGTATGTGTAATAAAATATGCAATGCATGCTCCTGTGTTGTCAGGTCGGTTCAGTTACTGTGACAGCCATGTTGACTTTTGCTGTTCAGGTTTAGGACTGTATCTGGAATTCCTAAGCAGCTTTGTCCTCTCTTCATTTTACTCCCGCATGTAACAAAGGGAAGGGTCATCGCTTCATAACAAAGAAGTGTATTCAGATTAAGTATCCAAACAGATGACTCCTTATTTAGCCTGATTTGCTAGTTGGTTTAATCTGTTCTGTCTGCTGCCTTCAAGCTTACAATTTTTTCCACTCCGATTCACGAAGAGCAAGCAACAGCAATATGAGAGGTTGGACATGGCTGCAGTCTCTTTGGCTTTAAGTTTGCTTTGATCCTTTTAAATGACTATTCCAGGAGGACTCCGCAGTTGCACAGAAACTAATTTTTCTCCTATTATTTTCATCAATTCTACACTAACGCCACCGACTGACTCGGGAAGCCACTATGATATTACCTTGCTGACATTGCTGGTAGTGGGATCTTACAGCTTTTGTATTATTCCTTTGTTAGCCACGTTTGCTGGGAAAAGAAGTAGGTTGTATTCCTTTTTATTCTTTTTTAAAGCATGTATTTTGTTTTGTGGAGGATGGAAAATGTATGCAATGTTTAGGCTTGCTGATTTTCTGTGAGGTGATTTTTTTTTTCTTTAGTTAATTTCCTACACTTGATGAGAATGATTTATGTCTGATGGTCAGGTTTTGTGAGTATAATGAGTTTAGGTTACATATAATTCATACGTTAGTAAAGTGAAGCTTTTATGACTTGGAATCAAATTGGAAAGCACTAATGAATTTACTTTGTACTCCAATATTAAGTACAGTGCTGTTCTTGTTTTTTATTCTCTTATTTAGTCTGCTACCCAATAATGTCAGGGGAAAAAAAAAATCTATAAGCCTAAAATGTTTTTATTAGATTGGTGGGACACACAAAGATCAGGATGGGAGGCTTATGCTGTGAAAGTCACAAAATTTATGACAAGCTATTGTGGTCCTGTCAACAGCATTAAATTGATAAAGTCACTTAACTTGTTTTGCTTAAGGAGTTTGCCTTGTGTTAGCGGAGGAAAAAAAAATCACAAAAGAGAACATTTCTCCTGCTGTGTCAGTTCAACCCTTTGTTATAGGATGTTACTGGATTGGTAATTTCCTGTGGCAAAATTAGGGGGTTTTTTTGTCTAATGAGCACTTGAGTTTTATGATTCTTTTCTCTAAAAAGACTTACTATTTGAGAAGTTCAGAAATCATGATGTTTGAAATGCTGTTGTTAATGAAAGCATATTTTGCATGCAAGCTGTCAGTTTGAGCATTGAAAAATTGTTTTTTTAACAGTAGAGAAATCTTCTCAAGTGCAGTGCTGATCTGAAAATACTATCATTTGAAAATACTGAAATGTTTAAACTCTGAGGTTAAGAACAAGAATTCAAACATGAATTGCATTAGAATAATTGCATGTAAGGGAAATAGTGTTTCAGAAGTTAAAAAGCTGATCCTAGCAATTGACCTGGAGCTGCATTTCCATACAGTCAATACTTCACTAAAATTCTTTTAATGAGTTGAGTTTTTAAACCTTGTAGATCTTAGCTCAGGTAAGATCACTTCATACCTGTCCGTCTTTCATCAAGATTGCAGTAGCTACTCCTAATTCTATGAATAACCATCTTTGAATTGTATAGTGACCAAACTTCACAAATTTGCCTTTTTTTCTGCACATGGCCTGGTTAGCTGACTCCAGAGCTTCTAATAGGACAAAACACTGCCCTAACTAGTCCCACACCAGAAGCGTGCTCGCTTACCCAGAGTGTTACTTCCATGGCATGCTTCTGATTTGGAAGAAAGTAGCACAGCTGTTTGTATGCAGTTGTTAGCTGCTTGCAGTGAACTCTGAGCAAAAATCCTTAATTTAGTGATTTACAGAAAAAGGGAGGCCTGAAGCAGTCCTTAATGCTTTACTAAAACAAATTGGTTTGAATCATCTGATGTTGATCAGGGTCAGATTCCCGCAGAATAACTGTGTTACTGATGTGTTATGCGAATTGTTCCTCATGTATACGTTTTTTGCAAATATTTAGCTTTTGTGCCTTTAGAGAGGCTCCAACTTCCTTTGTTTAAAAAAACCAGGAGGATTTCAGTTGCATATGTTTCTAAAAGGGAAAGCAGTTCTGTCCTTTCTGTGGTTGAAAATGTATTGATTAGCGGCCAAAAAGCATCTTTTTGAAGTAGTTAACTTACGTGGCTTATGCTAGTGCATTTAAAGACACTAAAATAATCTCAAGACTATATGTTCCATCTTTCTGTGAACAATATTAGATATGTAGTTCACACTACCTTTAAAAAAAATCAGCCTCATTAAAACACTAATCTGAGGCAACCTGATATTATATGACACCCCCCCCCTTTTTTTTTTTCTTTAAATGACTAGAGAAAAAAAGCAAGTGTGAGAAACTATTCCAGTGTGACTTCGTTTTTGCTTGTCTCTGGTAAATGCAATGCCAATTTCTTACTCTTTAATGCGTCAGTATACATAATTTTTTTAGTACCTGAACCAGAGTGTACTCAATCTATATTTACTTCAGAAGTATTTTCATATTTTTTTCTGGAAAAATCAGTGCCTTCCCCAAATTTCAGTTTTCTTTTCAAGTAAAAATTTCCACTGTGACACTAAACCCAAACCTCTCTTAAGTTCCTTTGAAATGGAACAAAACGTCTTCTGTAGCAATTGCTCTGTTAGTTAGAAACCTGTTTTGATGTGAGGTAGCAATTCTTTATTGTCCTGCTCTTCCCGGTTTCGGTCTGTCTACCCCTTTTTGCAGGGAGCATTTTGCTGTATGACTTCATTGCTCTCTTGGGGAAGGGGGGCGGTCTTCTGAGGTCCGCTGTCACTGAGGAGGTTGCCCTTATGAACAGAGATTACAGGAACCTTTCTTAAAACTTGTTTGGCAGCTGGCGAATGCAGTTGGGCTCACACGTTTTTTAGCGCCCCACAGACAGAAGGAGCGCAGAGTCTGGTGGTGGTGTGTGCACCGTATCATCAAAACAGTGTGCTCAGCTCAAATAAGAGAGAACAGGGGAAGGTGTTGCATGAGGAAGTTGTCTGTTTTATTTGTTTTTTACTTCTTAACAGTCAGTTCTGAGGCCAGAATGTCTTTGTGTATTGATGATGCTTTTTCTTGGTTTAAACTGAAATGTGTTCTGCCTTTGCTTTGTACAGCAAGATCAGACTTCTAGTTACGTATCTTGATCAATATACTTTTTATATATATCCCCCTCTTAGGCATAGTTCAAAGCTGTATGTCTAGTTCTGAGAAGTATTTGTAACAGGCATAGACTGATCTGTTACAGTTCATCAGTCTGTTTGTACTGAAGATATCAAAGGTGGTGATAATATTTTTATTCCAACTTGTGTTTCTCCTAACTTTGGCCTCGGGTAAAGCAGGCTTGTTATAGGATTTAATTTTCCTCAAACTAGGTACTGCCTAGAGCAAATTCTTTGTTGTTCTGTGTTGCAGCTGCAAGTGCCACAGTCATCATCAAGAATGGACAATGGCTTTCAAAACCAGCCTGCCAGAATGGTACTTCAGGATCTGTCCCTTTGAAAGCAGTACCAAGACCTAGATTACACTCGCTGAAGTCAACTCCAAAAGGTATATGGGTCTGTCTGTAGATAGAGTGAAACTCTAGTTACTACTGTTATGGTACCTTACCTTTTCCAGGTGGCTGCCTCCTGAAGCAGTGTTTCTTAAACAGTGGTCTCAGTAAATAGTGCGAGGAAGTAAATTCACATCAGTGGTGCTTCAAGTTTTGTAAGACTTGATAGGAAGGCTGAAATATCCTTTGTGTTGTCATAATGCAAATGAGGTATTTCAGGCAAATGAGGAGGAGGTCTGCACTGTGATATGGCTAAGGTTTGCATGGCACAGGGACGAAATGCACTTTGCTACGTGGCAGGTGTCATAGCGTGGGGTTTACATTGTTTTAATAACTTAACTGTCTTGTTGTGACTTTTCTGTCACAAAGCTCAGGCACAGACTCTGTGGGTGCTGGTGATCTGCAGGGTAGACCTACCCTGAATTTATCCTGAGTGTATGGTTGTCCTCCTCCTCATGCAGACTTTGCATCATCTTCACCCCTTCCAGGACAGGAAGGACCTTGGGGGATGGGGATTTTTTTTTTTAGTAAGGTATTATTAAATGGAGTATCTTCTTACATAGATGAATTACATTGTCCCATCTTTCCAAGGGAAGAGTCCCAGAAACAACTTAGCTCTTCAAGCTGCATTTTCTTGATACTCTTCTTACTGGCTGAAGTGGAAGCAGCGGTTTGCTCTAATTTTTAGCAGAGATGAGACAGTTGTCCATCATCTGGTGCTAAAGGAAACATTAATTTAAATGTACTTTCTGGCTTCGTATTAAATGCTATTCTGGTTCCTATTCCTATTTGAGCCAGGACCACTTGATAGGCCAACAGTGCTTCTCCCCTCAAGCCACAAACAGCAGTTGACAACTCATTCTCTGGCCAAAGTTAAAGACATAATGGGAGCAGAAAAACAAGCTTGCTGTCTCTCTCTCCTAAATCCTACTTATATTCAGCTTGCTTCGGACTATCTTTGTGGTGAACTGGTTATTGTAATTGGATAAACCTAATTAAGTACTATGCTCCTGCTTTAGGCTTAAGTTTTAAGCTGGTATCTGACACAACTGAGAATAAATAGACAAGCTGCCCACCAAATATCACACTATAATGACATATTTTAAAATGGTAAACAGTGAAAACAAACAGAATTTGCCCCAAACTGTGGATCACTTTGAAACAAACACAAAATACACGGCTGTCTGACAAGCTGATGCTTTCTGTTGGGGTCCAACATATGTGACACAACTATATGTTGCTCAACATCTTCAGTGACCTGGACGCTAGAAGTGTGCCTTCAGCACCTGCAGGAGCACTGTGGCCAGAAGAAGCTGATATTCCCCCCCCTTGGCTCAGTGTTACTTGGGCTACTCTGTGTTTTGAGGCCTTCCCAGTTAAACAGGGTTCTTTTGAAACCGGAAAGGTCCGCTGGAGATTTAGGAAGATGGTTAGGGTTTCTGACCACATGACCTCGTGAGGAGAGGTTGATGGTGTTGACCTTGTGTAGTCAGGCAAAAAAGCGAGTAAGGGGAGATATTGTGACAGTTTGCAATATCTTGAAAGGGATAGCTGCAAAGGGGATCGTGCCAAACTCTTTTCAGTAGTACCAGATGAAGTGGCAATGGGAAATGACTGCAAATTGTGGAGTGGGAGATGCAGCATTGCCCAGCGGGGCTGTAGAGCCTCCCTTCCTGGAGGTTTGCAAGGCTTGGCTAGACAAAAGCATGGTCAACTGATCTTGTCTTGGTGGTGGCCCTGCTGTGAGTGGGAGGCTGGATAGCTGACCTCCAGAGGTCCCTTTCAGCCAATGTTTCCATAGCTGTGTTGTATTTGTGGCTGTTTTGAGACTTAAGTAATGTGATCTTAGTGCTAAAGTGAAATCTTTACTAACATTTTCTTCTGCTTATAAGCTTCATTAAAATTATCTTTTTATTTCTTCCACTGTGAGTTCTGGTAAAGCAAAGTTAAGTTTAAATATAGCTTAAATTTTCTAGAAGGTGTCTTTCTGTGTTTATTAGAGAGATTTGTGCATCTTGTACTTTAAATATGTAAAGATAGGTATGTCTTCAATTGCTGACATAGTTCTACTCTTAAGCCTAATCTGAGCTTCTACTTCTAGGAGCCAAGGCCAGGTCTGCTTCACTGAACCAGTGCATACCAAAATCATCTGGGCCACTGCACTCAGCAAGGAAAGTCAGTGATGCTAGAGGTAATCAACTGTTGGGTAAAGTAAATTTTTCAGTTATATTCTTGAATTCCTCTGTCTTGAGAAAGAGCAGCTATGCTCTGACTTCAGAGTAGTTGAGATGGTCAGTCTGCTCTTTCGTCTTGTAGTTCATAGTTTTGGAGACTGGCTGAGGTGAGGGAAACAAGTATGGTAACGGTAGAAAGCAGATTGTTTCCTCTTGAAATACCTGCTCTAGGATCGCACGCTATTTGTAAAGCCTGAAGAAAGCTGATAGGTATTGTCAATATACCTTTTATAAAATTCTGCACATGACTCTTACGCTTACACCTAGCAGTCCCAAAGAGTGCTTTCATTTAATTCATATCCTTCAAAATAATGAGGTTCTTGGGTCAGTTTTCACATGACTCTAAAACAGTACAGTAAGGGTAGATTAACCTTCTCAGTGCTTTCATTTATATCTAACTTGATTGGTAGCACATTTGAGAGTGCTGTAAATTAATACCTGCTTTATACAAATAAATTAACTGGAACGATAGGTGGAAAAAAGTTACTATGTGTAGACAACTGGTTTTTATTATCTGTGGTCCTCTATGAATGAGTAAAATGAAATAGTGCAACCTGGCTTAAATGAAGTATGATAATTGTAATGGAAAAAAAATGTTTGGCTTATTGGGAATTTATCATCCATTTTTCCAAATAGTTTAGCTGTATAATGCTAAATCTTGCTGTTGAACATGCCATCAGCCATCACAAGAAAGAAGCTGACATTGCATAGTTTGAGAAGCTTATGTGGAAAGAATCTAAAAAAAAGACACCCTACTGCCCCTTACTGGCTTGAAGTATAATTCTCTTCTTGTTTCTCCCCCTGCCTGCTCTTTGCTCACTCTTTTTTTTCACTCTTCTCTTTTTTTTTCTTTTTCTTTTTTTTTCTGCCCCTCTTTTCTGAACATCGTAGGTACTCCTGGAAGAAATGGACACCAAAGCCTATCATGTTTGGGTTCTGGTGAGTTTTCTGAATGTATTTTTATGTTTTCTGTGGTGCAACTTAAATTAGGTTTATGCATTATATTAGTATATGGGTTCTTTTCTTGGGGAGACAGTTTTGCAATGAATAATTCCATAAGCCATCACTGATTCCAGTTTCAAGGGATATGGAGAAAAGTCTTGGGTTTTTTTCTACTTACTGTCTTCTGACTACCCAGCTCTTAGAATATGCAGTCTATGCTATCTGTCACACTCTGTTTCCAGTGAAGCATGAGGAGGTTTTAAGTGTAACCAAAAAAAAATGTGTCAATGAAACTTGGATGTAGTTTTTGCTGTTTAACCACACTGAGGTAAGTAATGATTAAAGCTTATGTGTTGTGGCTTTAAATAAAATAAATAGAAGAATCATGCAGAATAACAGGTTTTTCTGGAAGATTCATGGTAGATACCCTTTTGGTGTCAGCTGTCTCTGTGTATCACTGCAGACTACACTTGAATAAGAAGTTGAAATTACCTGAGTATGTTGATGTGTGTGTCTGCTTGTATGGTGGGGGGGAGACACATGATGGAAATGGCAGCTGATTAAGGGGCAGATGGTGTTCCAAAATCTGGCAGAGTTTTAGGAACTTCATATTGGGTTTGTTTTTAGTGTTTATGCCAGTCAGGACACCTGGTGCTGGTTTCTATGTGCCAGGAGACAGAAAAGTCTTCAGATGACGTTTCTACTTGCAGCAATTTCCAGGTCTTTTCAAGAGAGTTGGCAGTCTAAATTAGTTTGCCGAACACCAGTGTGTATTTGCTGAATTAAAAGCGGCTTGTAATTAATTACTCATTGAAAAGCCCTTTTTGAAAAATACTGAAGATCACTGTAAAGCCCTGTGTCCCCTGACTAAATAGCAGATGTCTTTCTGAAAGAGGTGCTGTAGCCAAGCAGATGTTATAAATTTGAGTCTGGAGTTACTGGGTAAAACAGTTCTGACCTATAACTCTGGTACTGTGGCAGTATGTTTTTAATTTCCTGTAGTCATAACGTGAGTATAATGCTTTTGCCTTTGACTTTCTTGAGTGTCAAATGTCTGCATATTAATTGTGACCAAGTACCTTGCTCGATATCTCCTGTTAAGAGTCAGGGCTTCTGTCATACAGCAAGCATAAGACTTTGCACAAAGTGGTTATTCTGTTTGTTTGTTGCTTTTATTGATAATTGGCTGAACTAATGTTAGTTTAGGTATAACCTGACACTGAATTTCATGAGCTGATATGTGGTCCTTTTATATAGGAGTGTAGAGGATGATACAGCTAGCAACATAATGTCTTGATTAGCTCAGTGGAGGAAACTCATGATAAGCAACAAAGTCCATTTCTGGACTAGAAACTATTCCTCTTCCACTTGCTTATGATAGTCTTAAAATAAAACTTTATTTTTCTCTAAATTTAGCATGGCACTTTATCTGTATTTTCCATGCAGAAAAGTAATTAGCGCTCCCTTCCCTTCTTACTAGCTTAATATAATTTTTCTTGTGATTCATCTTTTCCAACCTAATAAAGAATGTAGCAACATAGCCTTGAAGTATTATATTTGATGCCATAAAAACACAGCTATAAACTCCAAATTGGCTGTAATATTTAGTGATTCTTTAGCATCATACTTTTGCTAGTTGAATAGTTGTATTTCAGTGTTTGTCTTAATAAAACTGAACTGTTTCCTGTACTGAGTCAGCTTCCAAAATTGGCTATGTTAGACTTTCAAGTTAATACATTTCTAACTTAGAGCATTAGTATCATTTTCCACTTATGCGTGCAAAGCTTTCTGATGGAGTATTTTGCTTTTTTAAGAAACACTTTTTTTCCATTTTCATTTGCAGATAAGTTCTTACAACAGAATAAAAATATTGTGTGGCTGCTTGGATGTTCTGCAGTACAATGCCTTATACTTTAAGAAAAGACAAATGATCTTTTTTGAAATGAACTGAAATAATGCCAGCTGGTACCATGTAGAATGGGGCCTGCTATTTTTTTCTTTCTCTCTCTCTTTTTTTTTTTTAAGTGGCCTTGATATTATAGTGAAGCTTTGTTCTAGTGGTTTTAGCTAGCTAAAGCTTTTTTGTTCTTTTATTTCAGTGCCATAGTTAACTGTACAGTTTTTAACCGCATTGAGTGAGGAGGTCCAGCCCCACTCCTGTTTCTTGCCCATATGCTCTATTTGAAGATCTGAAGTTTCTTGAGGCAGGACTCGGGTAATAAATTGATTACCACACTAATGCATTAAGTGTCTAGCTTAGTTGTTAATGTTGCTTTTAAGGTTACTTCAAGGATGGAGAAAATAGCAGACATTTCTAGGATATGATGTCCTGTTCTCTGACTGGTGCTCTTTATCCATTTTCCATTCATTTACAGCAGTGATGCAAAGCCAGACGCAACATACTGTTAGTATGCCTGTGGAATTAGAGACTTACGTACTTGCAGCTGTTCATTCCTTGTTTGTGTTAAAACTTTCACAAGGCTCCTTTTTGTGGATTCTCTATTTTTCATGGGTGATACTCCAGTGGATCAAGTAATTTCTACAAGTTCTCTGGCATATTGCTTCAGCACTGGCTTTACTACTTAAGCAAAATTACCTTCTTGGGCATAATATGTTTTATTACACTTAACTTGCTAACTTAAAGTAAGAATGTACTTGCGCACTTACTGTAATGTCTTAATGTAAATATGACTAAAGTGTTGCCTCTTGAGGTGAAATTTTGAATTAGATGCAAAACTGCCTCTAAAAATGTGTAAAGTTAGTGCTCCTTCCTTTTTTTCTCTAGCCCTCCTTGTAGAAACAGTGACCTACTTGTAATAAGTGTGCAGTACATTATGATGCAGTGTGTATATGCGGTGGATATTCAAGTCTCATGTCTCCATTATTGACTGAAGGTTAAACGTTAAGTTACAACATAATAATCCCTGATACTACATAAGCCAAGCAAAAGCAAATATCCTTCTTGGCAGTTCCAAAGGTAAAGCTGTCATTTCAGGAATAAAGCATGCAAATATGTATTGGGAAGCTTTATCCTGTTGTTCAGTGACCCAGAAAGGGCCGTATGGTATATTATGGATAACAAGTTAGTCTTATGCTTGTGACACACCACTGTTGTCAGAAAAGCTAGGGCAACTGCTGGATATAGCCATAAAGTATTCTTAAGTAAGAACGGTATGATTTATGTCATCTCTCTTCGTACTATGATGGAGCATACATAGTGGAGCCCGTTACTGAAGGCTATAGACGCCATGAAAATCAAAGAAGCTTCATCCAAAACCAGCTCATGCTCCATCATGAAAGGTGGTATTCTGTTGTCTTAGCCTTTTAAAGATGTTAAAAGGCTGCTTGTTTTAATCATGTCTGAGAAAAATATAACACTGGGGGAGGGAATAACTTCAGTCAGGCGGCTTATTGCAAAGGTGAGTAGTAGTACTGATCAAGCGCAAATGGAAAAATAAGGTATAAATGTAACAGTCCATGAAGCTGTCTCTTGGAACATGTTGTTAAAAGTGGATGCTGGCTTCTCACTCAAACTCTTATGTTGGGATAGGATGCTTTACTGACACAGTATTCTGGTTCAAACCAAAGTTTATGGAGGCGTACTTTAAGGTTCAGTTAACACCCCTTTCTTTCAATGTCTGGAAAACAAGGGATTAATGTACATCTCACTGTGCTTGTGCTTTTTTTAACACCAATAAAAAATCATTAATGTTTTTAAATCTGTAATGATACCATATGAAAATGTGTAAACTTTCTTTAAAAATTGGGAAGATTATAATTCTGAGAGATGACAAATATTGTTATGAATGTCAAGTACTTAGGTCTTCAGTGAATTCTTTCATCTAGTTGACTGTCAGTAGTCTTCAGCATGGTATGGCAAGTTACCCTACTGATGAGGGACATCTGGTCAAGTGGCTTATTAGCTCTGTTTCTCCATTCATATCTGCTCAAAAGGGTTTTGGGGTTTTTTGGAGTGGGGTGTCTTTTTGTTGTTTGCAAATGGGTTTTTTGCAAGTTGTAGAAGAAACTGTGCAAGCAGTGTTCTTGTGTGGAGGGTTGAAGAGATCCTCATGCATATGTGAACACAAGTGCTCTCATATGGTTGGTCATAGAGCAGGTAGGATTGGGGAACTCACCTGAGTTAAAAACAAGGCAGGAAGGATAGTCCTTTTGGTGGCAGTTCCAGCATAGATCATGGTTCTAGCACCATGCAGAAAACAGAGCAAACTGCTTCTGTCTTAGCACTTTTTGAGTGTTCTTTTTTGATGGCTTTATCTTAGTATTCACTTTTAATACACTTTTCCTGCTGTGTAACATAAATGTTGTTATTAGGATTGTTGCTAGAGAATATAGACAGGTATTACTTGTTTTTCTTGCGTACCTAACTTTGCAGATGCTAGGTTACTAAGTGTGAAATTAATTTTCTTCAGTTTAGAAGAATGTCCCTTCATATAAAAAAATCCCAGAGGTCTTAAACTGTTTTTAAAAAAAGAGACAAAGCCTCCTCAGCCCCCGGCCCCCAACAATTCTGATAAGGAGTGTATGTTGCAGAGCTCTACATGACAGTTTTTGGACAAACTGTATTTCAGCACGGTCTAAACGTAATTTTAAGTTTCATGTATCCGTTAAAAAAAGTGTTCTGTGGTGATCTGTGGAAATTTTCCATGAAGTAAAACTTCTGTTGTTGAACCAACTCTGCTTTTCTTTCAGCATCTTAGAAGATGCTGTACTCTGCAGCTCATGGGAAATAAGTTCCCTTAAGAATCATACAGAGAACAGTTTGATGGGTAAATATCTTAAACATTTTAAAGCTCTTTCCTATTCTGCACTGGAATAAGCTAGGTATCTTCTACAGTGAAGTTAAATGCAGGAGGAAGATTCTGCTTTTTAACAGCTAGTAGTTTGTACACTAAAAGTGCTTTAAGCACTTTAGGTATAGAAAAAGCAGTGTTTAAGTGCTTGTTAAAGCAGGGAGGATTTTGGTTCAGGTCTTCCACGCTGCAGAAATAGCATCTCTGACTAGTTCTAACCAGGAATTTAAATGTGGATGTGTTGCGACTGAATTCTTGGTCTCTTGTGTTAAGAGCTTCATAAGTTGGGTTAGTCAGTTTTTCTGTCTTTACTCCTCTCTCCAAAAGGAAAGCCTGGAAATTTTGCAGAAGAACAGTTTGTAAACTCTGTGGGGTGAAGAAGAAACTAGACTGTATTCATTATTAGTTTAATGAAGATAGTTAATATTCTACAGATTGGAAATTCTAGGAGTTGAATAGTGTAAGTTTAGTCTTTTTCATTTATCTCTTGGAAAGGAACAAAAAGATCAGGCTTAAACTTATTTTGCAGAGATTGGTACTGTTCATTGGACTATTTTGTTGCCTTTCTAGCTGTGATATAAAGCCAGCTATATTTTTAGATGATTTTTCATCCATGTGAACTATGAGGACTATCTGAATGACTTCTCATGTGATCTAGCCTTAGAATGCCTTCAGGCTAATACAGAATGTTCTTACAGACAGCAAAGCTGCTTAAGGGATGTAGCTATTACATGTGAACTGACTATAAAAGCAGGTCTTTGTTATGCCACCTCTATATAAACCAATGCAGAATTAATCTAAATCTATGTGACTTTGAGTTTCTTATTAAATGTGTTCATTAAGGAGATACAATAACTTTTATTTTGTAGAGTTAAGGGAATATCTGTAAACCTGAAATAACCTTTGAAAGCCAATAGCTGTTACTTTCTTGGCCAGATTTTTCCAGCGTTGCCAAATAAAGTATAGTGCAACAGCTGGATCTAAGGATTTAATTGCTTGGGTGAGAACTACTATGCTCCAGAAGTCTTCAAAGTGAAATGGCTGGTGCTGATGTTCAGAGAATGCCACCCTAAACTCTGAAGTCATCTGTTTTGAGTGTTTTGGGGGTTTTTTTAAGTACATGGTATCTTCCTGAGGTAGTATGTTTGTCAGAGTAGAGAATAGGGTGCAAAAAAACTGAGACACATGACAACACAGTCTTAATGTATTCCAGGTTGGTCCCTTCAGCTGTCAAGTAAGTGTGTCAGTGTATTTGCATGCATGTTCCTAGTGTTCTTCCCAAACTTGATATTCGGAAAATTAACACTTTTTGAGAAGGTTGTCTCTTGTTCCATGCTAAAAATCAGCACTGTTCCCTGTGCCTTCAGCAGGTATCTTCACAAAAAACCAATGAATTTTGAAACCTCAAGGCTTGCTGTGGAGTAACACATGGGCCAGCTCTGTTCAAATGGTGGTATTCTGCTGGTAACTTCTCAAATCGGTGGACTGAAAGTGTTGGGATTATTATTACAACCCCAGCAATGAGGATTTGATGTGGGTCCTATCAGTTTTCCTATAGTGACAGAGCATCATTCATGAAGGCCTTCTGTAGCATAACCCAAGTGGTTTTCACACTACAAGGTCTGTTTCTTCTGTCAATGCTTTTAAGGAAGGACCCGTGTTCTGGATTGTAAGTTAGACATTTCAGAGATGTTTATTATTATTTAATTCTAAACTTCTGTGAGAAACTTGCTCTCCAGCCCCGCACAGCCATACTCCAAACTCTTGGTGACACAGAAGTATGCAGACTTTCTGTGGAGGGAATGTTTGTAGTTCACTTCTGTGGTGTTTATTCTGATGTTGGGAGGAATGTGTGTAGTTCTCTTCCATGGTATTTATTTTGATGTTTCACAATAACAAGCCACACAAGAGAAGAACACACAGCTGCTGTTTTCTCACGCTTGTCTAAATATTGAATAGGTCAGCCTCTGCATGAGTAGAAGGGGCAGCTGAAATGGATTTTGACGGATTGTATCAGCTCAGACAAAGGGATGCTTAAAGAAAATTTCCCAGTGTTGGGAGCTGGAGTTCAAGGCTTTTCTAGCATGGCAGTCTGTCCTAAGGGCTTTAAATTATAGACCTCATTGTTAGGATTGTTAGAGATGGTGGTTTATTACTATTCTATCTAAACTAATTTTAAAACATCTAAATTCTCACTTATTTTAAGTAATTAAGAGGACAATAAATTGTTATTTTGTTAGGAGACTTTAGAGCCATGTGCCAGTAGCGAACTGTTTTCATTCTGTTATTCCTAACCGAGTTGCTGTGCGCAGTGCTGAATTATGTCACCACCTTGAAAATACTGTCCTGGAAGTTAGCTCTTTCTCTACTACCTTCTTGTCCTTTTCCTCTCCAGTTAAACCTAGGTATGGATCTCTTCTGATGTTCTCAGACTTGGTTTTTTTCTTTGACTCTCTGGAGTTCCTTAGATTGTGCACGTTGTTTTATGTGTTTGCAGTAAATGGTGAATTATGGGGTGTCATTGTACTGGATTTCTTCCTTAACTTTGAGGTGAGGTGTATGAGGTATCCCCAAGCTGACTCTTGATGTCCTCTTACCATACTCTTTTTCTTTTTTTAGAAGTTATTTTGAAGTCCTCTGACTTGTTCCTTCTAGTTTTCTTTAAGTCCTTTCCCCATATTTCTTAAGATATCTTTCAGCAGATAGAGTAGCTGGCCGTGTTGTTGTCATTGACCCCCGTTAGGGAGAAGAGTTGACATATTTGAAAGACCATGGAACTGTCCCAGAGACATGAAACTCATGGATCTTGTGTCAAAGGTCGTTAAACAGCTTGTAAACTGAAGGTACATCTGCAGTTCTGTCTGCACACCTGGGGCTATGAAGAACATACAAAGCCCACAGAGATAAGTGAAACACCCCTGTTGTGAGTTGCCTTTAATTTGTGCTGTGAACTTTGGGAGCTGTAATCAGAGTTGATAAACTGCCAGCATGTCTTAGGAGATATACTTGCCTAAATTGTCCTGATTTGCAATGTTGCTTTTCAGTAGAGGCTGTTTGGGTACTGGTTATTGTTGTTCTGAGGCCACAGATGAAGAACAGTTGCACAATACATATAAATCAGTATCATGTGAATAAATAATTAATAGATCTGTAAGCTGTGGCCTTAAGTAAGACTTTTATTTTTCCTCTGTTCCTTGGGGCCTGAGCTCACAAGGACTCATGTATACACCTAGCTGGTTACTGAACAGCAGAAGTCCCTAGCACAGAGGTAGTTACGGGTTTTTTGACACATCTGGCTAGATCATTGAAACTTTGTATTTTAAGGCATGTTGTCCTAATATTAGTGACGTTATTCACTATTGTCAAGTAACAGTTTTTCTTTGAAGTACTGTAGGATTTTGACTGAGGCAGTCTAACAAAAATGCCATTTTGGAAGGGACATCCTATACATGGAAAATAACTTGCTGCTCCCTTAAGTTAAAATGTAATTATTCTTGCAGTGTTTTGTTGCTATTCTCAATTCTGAAAGAGTGCAGACAATGTAAATGCCACTACTGTTGTGCGAGTGACACGTCAGCCTGATTCCTGTAGCTGTTTGCCTGGAAATCCACTGCAGCATCACCTTCTGTTTGACGGGCTGCTGAATTTATAATGGTTAAAAGCTTCTGTGTACTAGAAGAAACCTAAATTATTTAGGATTTTTAGTTCCTGCTGTGAGGTGGAAAGACGTTTGCTTTTTTTCTTCAGGTGAGGATTGGACCTTAAAGTAAGTTCTGAAGCTGCAGGCTGCATTCGGCATGGCAGTGGGTATTGTTGCCTGCAGGAAGGTTAGCTTTTCAAACTTGGAGCGCTGCCTAGAGCAAGGTGGTCACAGGAGAGCGGAGAGGGGGCAGTCATTTTCCAGAAGCCCAAACGAGGACACAAATGACCCTTTGGTTCTTAGTAGGCTCCTGCTTCTCAAGTCTCTCTCTGCACAAGCAATCACCTGTCAGTTCTTCCTGAATTAAAGCATGCCAGTAAAATCCATCTGCTCTGCACTGCCCATGCTGTCTTACAACACATAGCTGGTTGCCCTCTGCGTGGGCTTCTTGGATCTAAAGATCTAGCCTCTGATACAGACTTCCTTGCCATGAGACACTTACTGTGCTCTGATGGCTTTCTTAGTGATTGCTAGATTTGACAAGAGGAACAGAGACAGCAGAAACATATACAGATACTGCAGACTTGGTGTCACAAGGCCAAATTGAAGAGCCTACTGATGCCAGTACCCTCTACTCCTTTCTTGTCACATTACTGTTCCTAGGGAGTGGCAGATATGCTAAATCTGCTGGGGTTAAAATAGATGTAGCCCTACCATCAATCTGGTTGCGTCATCAGGCATTGATGCACTTAGCAACCCCGACTGAATTACATGGTCATAACAGGATAGATCCCCTTTGTCCTTGTTGATCACTCATTTTGCCCTTGGAGCTGGAGGGAAGACAGTGGTAAGGTGCTAGTAAATACGTATATAATAAAAAATAAAACCTGTCAGTCCTTTTGTCCTCTGGGCCATGTATCAATTCTATTTTATTCTGCTGTTTTCTGGTGCTATTTTTCATCACCCTTATCAGATGTCAAGATAGAAAAAAAAAAAAGACCCCTCTCTGATCCTCATGTTATGCATGAAATGTAGACAGTGCGAGTTCCTGGCGTGCTGTCTTAGGATCCCATGGATTATGTCCTGGCTTTGTACCCTGCTGGCACCAGGCACTAAGTGGTTGTAGGAATACAGACACAGACTTGGAGGTGCTGTTTGCCTGAGCTGAGGAAACGATGCTAGCAGATGCACAGCCACCGCAGTGGAGTGTACCATGGTGTAACGCAGAGCTCTGGAAAGGCTACGTTGGAGGAACCCTTCTGTGAGTTCAATCTCTCCTGGGAGCTATTCAGATAGGGATGGGCAGTTGTCTCGCTGGCTGCTGTCAGAGCTCTCTTGAGCTTTGGGTGCTACATGAGACTGACATGCATCTATTGCTTTTTATTAGTGCTGTTCGGTCTGTTCCTGCATAAAGCAGGCTTGTTTTAGGTTTGTGGGGTTTAGCAGGATTCCAGCTCCAGAGGCTAAAATGGCATTTTCCTTAAGTCAGATGTGTTGGGGTTTTAAAACAAACAAACAAACAAACAAAAAAAAAACCCAAAAAAAAACCCAAACAAAAAACAACAACAACAACAACAAAAACCAAACCAAACAAAAAAAACGAACAACTACGATGTATCTCTTTCTTGATGGCCTATTTCGACTAAGGGTGGGAAACAGGAGGCAGTGAAAGTAGTATTTGTGCATCTCTGTAAGAGGAGTTTTGGTCTCTGCTACAAGGGCTTTTATGTCCCTGCAGAGCTTTTAGCTGCTCATATTTTGCCTGGTGATTCATTCCTCCTTCAGTCTCCAGACTGGTTCATTACATCACGCTTGCCCTCTAGAGATTCTTTGTTCTAGCTCCTATTCCTAGGAAGGAAGTTACAGTTTCAGTGGAGTACTTCAACTTTCTTGGTTTTACAGGCTGATGAGAAGTTCTTTACCATTTATCCCAGGCAATATTGCAAGGGTGGGGAGAGATAGTGGGTGGGGTTTTTTT
>WAAD01001914.1:49074-100329 GCA_013389945.1 Fregata magnificens
GGGGGGTGTTTGTTTTTTTGGTTTTGTGTGTTTGGTTTTTTTTTTTTTTTTAACCTGATTGGACTGTTTCCATCTTCGTGAGCATCAGATCTGGTTGGGGAGAGAACCTTTACTTCATGGTGCAGTCCCTCCCTTGGGGAGCTGAGGAGGGCAGGAGGAAAACAAAAGTGAGTTCCTGTGGGTGCCCTAGCAGAAGGGTAAAACCTGGTATGGCTGAGTGGTGAATGGTGTTTGAAGACTACCTGTAGGCCCCATCAAAATCTCAAGATGCCTTCATTAAGAGAGGATTTGACAATAGTGATCTAATATTTGAAGAGATGGGCTAATGAACTACGCTGAATACACAAGGCTACTGTAATGTGCTCTAACAAGCCTTCTGGTTTATTGCTGAGCGTGGCTTCCAAGCGTAATAATCTTCCAGTACAGAAAGGAGGCAATGTCTTTGGTAGCGGTGTTGGATTAGGAACGGGTCTGGATCTGCAGGCTGTTGGAAAGATAGATGAGCACATATTGCTAGTGCCAAAGCTCTGCAGACTAGAAGGAATAGATGAGGATTTATAACAGTAATGACATGCATGCCCTGCTGTGTGCAGAAGCTGCCCTGGGAACCGAACAAAAAAAGCTAATTTACTGTCTTTGTACTTATTTTGAATGGTTTTGTGCAGACCGAAAATGTATTATAATACTCCAGAGTTGGTGGTACATCACTGTGCTGGGACATAAATATTTTGGTACACGATAGTAAAGCATTCAGCAGGGTTCTCCTGCAGTACACTGTGGAGGTTGGCTTGATGGGTCTGACGGTCTCGATGCTAGGCTGCAGCTCTCTTGCTCTACTTACAGTGAGCTGCTTTATTGTCACTGCACTGGCCTGTGTGATGTTAGAGATAGATACCCGGAGAGCAGGATAAAGCAACAAAATACTATTTTTAGTTCTAGCTGATGTGGTAAATAAGCACTAGAGGATTTAAAATGTTACGCGTCTTGAGCAAGTAAGATGTGCTATTAAAAAATAATAGCTTTATGGTAAGGAGAGGACAGGTAAGGCATTGCTGGGATGAGACCTGTCAGTGTCATTATGTTTGCTTTGGATTATACCTGCTTCAGAGCAAGTTGGGTTAATGTTTTCTGGAACTGGAAAAACTGTCTGAGGGATAGGTGCTAGAGAGCATTAGTTGTGGTTTGCTGAAATGGCAGAAGTATGGGATCAATGGAAATGTACCTAACTCCGTTGCCTCTAAAAAGATACAAAGGCTGTGGAGGGCAGCTCTTCAAGCAACCCAAAAGAAGGTATGAGCTGTTACTGTCTTGTATCCCGCATTGGCTGCGAGGTACTTGGGTGGTCCCTGCTCCTGTGGCTGCCTGGCAAGGCAGCTACTGACTGTAGGCAAAGTAATGGAATGTTTCTCTTTACACAGGAAGGTGGCCAGTGCAAGTCTGTAGTGCCTTAGCAGCATGTATTTATAGTCATGGTTGTAGGTGAAAAATGTGATATTTTCTAATCTGTGTAAAGCAGTTACTCCTCTTCTGGAGGAGAGAGAAAATAGAAAACTCTATTTTCTAGTTTCTAACTCTGTTTTTCATTTTATTTTTGCTAATGGCAGCTGAAAGGGACCAAGGTATATGCAAAACTTTTGAGTTTATTAAATAGTAAGGAGAAATTTTTTTTGAAGAGGGCTAATTAAATATGGAGACAACATCTATTTTGAAGGAACTCCTGTAACACTGCTCGTTTGCCACAATGTTTGGGTGCCTTCAAAACCCAGCTGGCAGAGATCTCTTTTAATATGAAATTGATGCCTGCTTCCTTGCTCCTCTTCTGACAAATGGAACCATCTGCAGTGTTGAGCTGCCAAGCTAAATAGTATTTCCTTTAAGCAGATCTCAAATACTGAATTGTTCTTAGAGAATAGATGTGTTTGTGGATTTGTTAAGACTTTAAATGTTGACATATTTAATGCCAAAAGAAACTCTGGTAGAAAACATTAGCTGATAAATCTGTTTTGACAAATTCATGTCAATTGAAAGAAACTGTTAAAAAAAAAAGAAAAAAAAAATGCACCCTGAAAGGTTTCTTGGAGAGGAGAGCTGAAATATGTCTCCAGAAATATTCAAATAATCTCCCTAACAGTCTCTAAAGAACAATTACATGGCCTGTGACATTGCTGGATGATATATTCAGCTGGGGAGACCACCCACTTCCTCCTCTTCCTCCTCCTCCTCCTCCTCCCTCTCCCTCCTCATCCCTCCTCATCCCTTTTCTCCTTTTCTAGCTCCCNTGATTATTTCTTCAAGCCTGTTTTCTTTAGCAAGAATTGCTTCACTTCTGCCAGTAGTGATTTAAAAACATAGTATGTGACAGTACATGGAGGCTATTTCTTGCTTGTTTATCTTCCAATTGCACTGAAGACATGTTATGGTCCCCGAAATTTTCCTTATCCAACATGCGTGTACGGCTGACAGCAAAGGGGTTGCTCCGAAACTTTCGTCTACCTTCTGGCTACAAGAAAAGCACTGTTATATTTCATACAGGTTTGTGGTTTTTTTAATGTGATGATTAGAGCATGCTTTGAGAGAATATTTTGTTTACTTCAACAGCAGCTTATTTTTAGCAAATAAAAACCGTACTGGGCATGAAAGTTTTTGAATTTCATATGGAAGTCTGACTTTTGAGCAAAGTAGTTTCATATTCTAAGTCTGTGTGTGTGCATGCACCTGTGCTGAGCTGCTCATTTGGAAGATGGTTATTCTGTTTATGAAATGCAAATTGGAATTTGCTCTTTCCTCCCACAAGTCCAAAAATAAAATGAGGAAGTCTGTGCTATTAAATATTTATCTAATCATTTTAATGATTATCTGCTGGGAGTGCTATCTTTTCTATACCTTGATTGGGTGCGAGGGGGAAACAGGGAGGGAAGTGGAATGAATATAGGCTGCCACGATATGGCTTTCTGTCTGCAAGAAATATTTGAATACTTCTACATGTAAATATCTGTTCTCATGCATATCATGTTAAACATGTCTTATTTGCGCGTAGGACAAGCAAACTTTTATGCTCACTTGTGTCAATACAAACCTAAAAAGTATGAAGTTTTAGAGCTGTTCAAGACGAGAGTGTGTGTGTGTGTGTGTGTTCAAACCCCCTCTCCCTCCCCCCCAAAAAACCACCAAACCCCAAAACAACAAAGAAGAAAACCAAACAAAAAAAAAACCACAAAATTTTCAGCTGCACCTGACCTGATTTTCATCTTCAGTGGCAGGTAAAGCAAATAAAGCAAGTATCTGGAATGGGAACAAGATTATGGAAGCTGAGCTTTGTTCCAGGACATACATGTGTTGTTTCGGCGGAGGGTGGCAGCTGCTTGTTAGTTGTTTGTTTTAGCTGAGATATAGGACATGTAGAGAAAATTATGGTAGCCTGCTTATTACATAAGTCTTTTTCTCCACTGCAGTATTTGTAATTTTCTTGCATTTTACTTGGGAAGGAGCAAGCAGCTACATAAACTAGTTTTGCAGAAGCTCTTCCTCTCAGACATTTCCTTTCCCTCTTGAACACCACCCTCTTTGCTTTTATTTTTTGGAGTTCGGTTCTACCAGTCAGCTTTCCTTCCTGTCCTGGCATTTCACATAGCAGCTTAAACCATTCGCCTTGTCATTACTTATCCCTGGCAATGTAAATCCGGTTTCTGAGTTCCTCCTGGATGATAAATTCAGTTACGAACACAACACAGGCTGACTATCCAAACGTAATATAGGCTTCTGTTTGCAGCTTGCTTGCATGGCTTTAAACTAGGATTAAAATACCTTGATGCTAAAAATTCTTATGTAAGGGAGTTTTTGTGCATATACCTACATCCTTGATGTTGCTAACTGTGTGAAATTTCCACATAGCACATATTCCAGTGACAAAAAGCCTAAAAGAAAAGGGGGGGGGGAGATAATGTTCAATCTGCCAAATGTTCATTAACTGCTACTGAAATTTGTATAATTTTGAAAAACAAAAATAGATGTCAATGCATGTATCAAGGGAATTTTACAATGATAAGAATCCATTTGTGGTTTTATTTAATTTGAGTGGATCTGAAAGCAAAACCTGCCTGCAGGATGCCTCTGTTAAATACAGCATGTAAAATAGATTGCTAGCCCTGTGTTCCAGTTAAGCAGCACTTCACTAAAGAAGTGCTGAATAGACCTTCTGTGTGGTTTTTTCTATGTGTAGTATGTGCAGGCTAATGGTATAGCATTGAAAGCTTAGAGAGGCTTTTGCCTGTTCTCCTCCTCCTGCTTTGCTGTACCTGTGTCTTGTAGGAAGTCAGTGTCTTAGCAGAAAGCTGACCGGTGGTTAGCTAGAGCTGAATATACCAAAAAAGCAGGGCATCTGAAAACCGGGTCATATTCTGTAGTGGAGAGTGTAAGTATGTATAGATATACTGTGGTTTTAGAAACAGTGGAATGCATTGAAGCTTGTTAGTGATTATTTCAGGTTCATAAAACTCAGCAACAGTAAATCAGGCAATGACAATGTATATCACAAGCGTAAAAGGTGGTTCTTTTTTTTTTTTTTTTTTTAAATACCAGGAGGAGCCATATTTGGTTTTGCAGTGCAAAAAAGTATGAGTATCTTTTCTTGTAGTGGTTTAATTGGATTAAAATGTCATGTGGCTTCTTTCCAAGATCATATAAGCAATGAGAAATAGAATATACTAGGAACCGTATCAACAAATAAGGGAGGGAGTAATTGAAAAAAGGGATTTCAGGGTTCACGCAGGAATGTGAATATGTATGAGTGTTATGTAAGCAACATTCAGTTCCAGTTTTGGTGTAGACTGCGCTTTTCATAAGCAGTATCATGGATTTCATCCTTTGCTCCCTTTCATAGACATATGACTGTAGAGCATCCTTGAGATACTTCTCGCAATTGTTGAAATGTAGAGTTTTAAATTAGTCTAGAGCACAGGTCAAGTTGGATTCTTCTGTTACCATGTCCTGGCTGACAGTTTGCAGTGCAGTAACTTGGTGAAATTAGGATGTAAGCGCTATTGGGAGGAAGAGGATGGAACTAGCTCTTGGGTTTTCATTCTGACTTGAGGATATTTTGCAGCAGCCTGCCGCAGTTTCTTCACAGTATGTAGTATGGCTGGACATCCAGGCATTTACACTGGTGTTAAGTTAGTCTAGATTAGTCATTGTATTTATAGGACATGGATCCTTGGGCTGGAATGCGTTTGCACTGCTTACATCTTGTCCATGTGGAGGTGTCAAAGTAACAGGAGTAGTTCAGATATCTTGCAGTGTAAGTATACAGCCTGTTCAGGGGAAACCAAATCAAATTGGAATTTTTTCTAGGAATGGAATAAATCCAGAGGAAATTTGCTGTAAAAATTGAAGTCTTTAAGGTCATTCAGCTTGTTGCCTTGTGTCTAACTTCCATTGCTGTGTGCTCTATACTGCTTCAAGGTCATCACATGCAGAAGTTTCTTCTCCCTTTAAATGCAGGCAGACATCAAAGTGTCAGTTTTCTTAGCTACTGGAAGTATAGTACACCTGCATTGTTAGTTGTGTATAATGAGTGTCCTTTTCAGCAAAAACAAAAACACTGAAATGCTTCAGGAAATACTTTATTTACTCATCCTGTGGCTTGTAAAACTTATTTGTAGCAAGTAACTGCAACAAAAATCTTAATGCTTCAGAACTGCATAAACATGATAGATATGAGTTAAGTATGAACCAGCGTCTTTCAGTGATGAAATATAACATTTGCTTCCTTTATCAAACCATTAAGGATTTTTACCAAAGAGTGATGAAAGTGCTCTTATGCTCTTCATGCATCAATGGTGTGACAGAGTAAATCATTCTCTGTATGATTCTCTATAAACTGCCAGAGAAAGTCTCTTATGAATGATTCAAAATAATCATTTTTAGTTACTTAAGTTTTCTCTTGCATAAAGATAAAATTCGAGACAAGGAACTAGTTTTGCAAATGGAAGTCAAAGCTCTTGTGCCTTTTGTTCGGAGTTTTTCCAGGTTTGTATACTGAACTGTACTGTTGCTTTTGTGGTAAACTGTTTTGTCTCTAAATGTTTTCATCCAGCCCTTCTTGCTGCTCTTCCTTTTTCTCTTCTTCCCCTAAGCAAACTGTACGTAGTACTCTTATCTCTCTGGTGACTTTCATTGCTTACTAAACCTAGTTACTCTCTTACTACCTTGGGAAAAAGAGGTGTCTCAAAGGACAAACAGTAGCTGATGTCATTACAGCAAGACAAATCTTAAAAATTTCATTTTTGCCTTGCTAGCAACAAGCAAACACCACAGACCTGTGTATTTGAGCAGATGACATCCTTTTCCAGTGTGATTTCTTCCCTAAATCCTGCTTCAGATCACATTGGGAACTATGAAATTACTTCTGTGCATTGCAAAGCAGTGCTCTTAAAGGAGGATTCTGAAAGCCTCAGGTGTCACGAGTTGCTTAACTGTTCATGTGCCTCCCCCCCCTCCTTGGCCCAAGAATAACTGAATTACTGATTATTGTCTGACACTGCAGTTTAATATAGAACTATAGAAAGATACCCAACACACTCAACCCTACTAAGTATTCTATATCTAAAAGTCTGCTGGAGAGATTTGATACAGGATGAGTATGTTAAATATTTGTGTCACCTACCAAGGAAAAATTCAGAAGTAAAGCCAGCTTATCTATTCTGAGCAAAAGCTGAATAGCTGGAAACCATTCGTCATGGGAGATTTTGTATTTAATCATTTTCCTGTTGAAGTCAATGAGACTCTTTGCTCCTGACTTCATCTATTCAAGACTGGGTACTAAATGACCTGCCTGATGTGCTTGATTTCAGTCTTAACAGGTCATAGCTTCAGTAGGCATGTAGGTGATAGCTAAATGGAGGTTCTTATTTTCAGATGGTAGGGCTCTGTGTTTTGGAGTTTGTAAGTATAGTTTGTACTCTGTCTCATCCAATTGATGGATTTATGATGGGTACAAAATGAAGATAACACTAGTTATTTTCAAAGGAAGCCTGGATATCAGAAAGGAGCTGCTTAAAAAAAAATAAATAAATTAAAAAAAAAAAACCACAACAACAACCAAAACAAACAAAGAAACCCCCCACAAAACCAAAAAACCACAAACAAAAAACCCCAACCAAAAAAAAAACCCCAAAACAAAAAGACCCCACAAACCAGCAAAAAACCACACCAAAACCAATACAATAATTTATATGTGATGTTAACAGTTAAACTGTGCATATATTTAACAGAGCAAGAAAATGAATGTAAATGAGGAGCTGTGCTTAAAAAAAATCTTTGGAGAAAGAAGAACTAGAGCACTGTGAAAAGCAGATGCATGGCAACTTTTGCATTCTGGCTCCACTGTAGTGAGTGATGTTGGATTTTGTTATTCCTTCACTTAAGCAGATTAATTTTATGTAATTAATTAATTATATGCCTCAAGTATTTGTCAACATGAAATAAATGAAATTGCTCAACTTCGTAGAAGAATAGTTAATTGGAGAGTACATATAAAAGACCTTGCAAATTATCTCTGCTAATATCATTGCATATTCTAAGTGCATTTGTTTCCACTTGATATGTCGAATAGGCGAAAAGGGTCTGGCTGCAACTTCTATTGCTGTGAAGTAGGTTGGGGTTTGAAAGTGGCAGGCAGCTACAATTGCACTTAAAAACCTGAATAGTTCTCAAATTACTTCAGGGGGATTTCCAGTGTGGTAAAACTGGACTTAAAATTTTAAAAGCTGCCTTTACCAGTTTTGCAGCTTGTGCAAATGAACCTGTTACCATAGTGGAAATGGCTTGCAGCATTCAGACAAATAAAGCATTACTACCTATTCAGTCCTTTTAATTTGAACTTTCTAAGGCATAAAGCAATAGCTTTGAGGAAAACCATGGAATTTTATTGCTAGAATGCAGTGTTTTGAGTATTTGCAGCCAATTGGCTTACTGTTTTGTTACTCTTCTTTCTTTGTTGGCACAGAAAACTCTGATGTGGGAGGGGGGTGGAAGGCGAAAAAAGTTGCTTGTCTTCAATTAATCAAATATAATTATATGTTAAGTACTGTGGAGGCAGTACTGAATAGATTGGGACCACACCACTCTCACTGCAATCAATGGCAAGAGATGGCAATTTCTGTTTCTAGATTGGCTGTTAATTTAGTGTCATGTAATGAAGCAGTGTCTCCACTGTTTTTATTATTTTAAAAAACTCTAATCCCTGAGTGGCATGATGCATAGGGATAACCTAGGTCCAAAGCTGATAGATTCGATACCTTTAGGAAAAGCGCCGGTGTTCCAAACGGCTCTTGACTGTTTCACCAAATATTGTACCAAAAACTAACTTACTTGGAAAATTATTTGTAAGCAGACCCCATCTCTCTTTGCTTGTCTTCCCCCAGAACAAAATTCAGTGAAGGCTGTATTGGTCAAACTGATTAGCTTGCTGAGTTCACCTGTACCTCTATTTGTTCTTCTCTAGGCATATCTGCTGTCTGTGGTCCAATGGAGTAGTGGTGTTGTCAGAAAGATTTGATTGAATTGAATCTTATTTTTAAGAGGAGGTTAAGCAATTATTTTTACCACAATAATATGGTAAACTAGTGCTGCAGAATTATTAATTAATGATTTAGATCACAGTTAGTGGGATCACCAGCACCTTTCTAACCATGTCCACCAACAGTGCTCTTCCCCATTACCTTTTCCTGGTCATGGAGTGTTGTTTCTGTTCTCTGTCCTACTCTACTAGGGAGAAGAAAACAGCATCTGATCTTCTGAAAAATGAATGCATCCATAGTATAACTTAGATCTTTAAGTCTTCTTTAAAAAAAACAAAAATCCTATTCAATTTAGCTGTCCACATACTCAACTGTAGAAATAGCCCACCTTAAATAACCTGGCTTGTATCTGGCTGATATGTTTCTTTACAGTTGCTATTTATGAACCTTCCATTGGTATCAACTTTACTGCTGTCTAGTGGTTGTAGCAAGGGCGCTAATAACCCTGGGTCCTGTGTTCAACTCCTGGTTAGATATATTTTTGCTACTTCTTGTCATGGTAGTATGCTGCTTATACATTTATAGCAAGTAAAGGTTCTTCCTCAAGATGCTTGTGTGAACAGTTTGTATGTGATGCTATGGAAATACTTCTAGTTAGGCAGGAAACCGGACAACTGCGAACATCTGTGGTGAAATTCTTTAATGAAAGCTCATCCTTTTCTTAAAGAGAACTAGCAGTCCTTCAGTAGAAAAGCAGGGAAAGTGTAACAAATAATACTCATTAATGACTTCACTTCTTTAACAATATTTTTAGACTCTCAGATATTTCAGTAGCCCTCATTTTTATATGTGTGAATATTGCTAATATCAGAAGCGCTTAAATTATTAAAAATGTTATGTTTATACTTATTACAAGAATAGACTTTGTGCTAAGCCTTTTCAAATATTTGAAGTAGTAAAACAGGAATATTGGAAATGCTTCCAGCAGAAGAACTTACTTATAAGGCCAGTTGCAAATTATTCTATTCGAAATAAAACAGAAGACTGGAAAACTTTGCTTTTCTTAACCATAAGCATGGGTCACTTGTTGTATAACCAATAGAAAAATCAAGGCTCACTTATTTCCACAAGTATTACTGTACAGTCTACCACCTGCTTAATTCGCTTATCAAATTAAGACATTTTGCCACTTAAAAAGCAAAAAAAAAAAAGTCCTAATATGAGATGAATAGCAAACCCTATTAAACATGTATTTCTGTGTCTCAGGAGGGACTTCTCAGCTAGGACTTAGGGTCAAGGAAGACAAGATGCATGTGTAATGTGCAGTGAATATTTTTCTTGCTGCATTTGTTAGTGGCATAAGTAGAGGTGTTTGTAGTTAGAGATCTCTCATAGGCATTAACCTCACATAGGGGTTTTGGTCTTCGTGGTAAGTTATGGGTATACCTCAGTGAACACCACAGTTACATGAGGTATAAGCTCCTCAAGAAAATTTCTGTAGTCTTCTTTCCTTCCCTCCCTGCCAACCACCCAATTAAGCAAAAATGTAAGTCTGCTGTGTTTGTAGTTGTTGTTAGCTTAAACAGAAGAGACTGGGGGAACGTTAAATGCAAAGAAAGATGTGATGAATGTTTTTAAACCTGCTCCACAGGAACTGTTTGGTCTCCACAGCAGGCACAGCAAGGAATCACTCCTTGAGGGGAGCACTGGTACCTGTCAGGCAGCCTTTGCCAAAGCGATCTTTAGTTGCGCGGTTTGATTAGGAGTCATTGGGAAGAGAAGTCCCTTAACTTCCAGGTGCGGTCAGCAGGCAGCGAAAGGACTGTGTGCCTCTCAAAGGGTGGGGACATGTTACATCTTGTGGCTAACAAAAGCGGTGGGTGCTGCCCTGTTCTCTGTTTTGTTTTCGGCTTGGCAAGATGTTTTCACATGGGCTCCATTGGGTTGCACTCGGGCTGTTCCTGAAACAATGGTGTGCAATGTTCTAGGCATGTCCCTGGGGAGACATCTTTGCTGCTTAATAACAGGAAAACTGTTTAACATAACAGGAAATGCACAAATAGGTCCTTAACTATGACATGGTGACTGCCAGGAATTGTGTAAGTGCATTTTGTGTGTCTTTGGAATAGGGGTTGTTCCAGCAGCACTAAGAGCTGGTATGGCGCACTTGAGATGCCATATTTTCTGTCCTGCACTTGCACTGAAGCATGCAAGATTGAGTTCACAAGGATGATTTTAACCAGCAGCAACTAAATTGGTTCTAATAAGATGTTATTTTATTCTGTTGACTAGCAAGTTGTGTTTCACTGCTAGGGTAGCTTTAAAGTGCTGTTTCAGGGTTAATTTTAGACACATGTTCAACTATGCTGGTATTGCCTAAAACAAGCCATGCTGCTGCCTCCTAAAATACATTTTCCTGAAGTTGTGAGCTTATCTCTAATTTTGGTGGCTGCTTAAATTTTCCTTCATTCTTCAGAGACTTCACTTCATGTTAACTGTGTTGATATGTGTAATCAAAAGGATGGATAGCACAGATACTTAAACTGTAAATTGTAAGAGTAATATATCTATCTATATATATATATATATAAAAAAGTAAAAATAATTTGCAGTATGTGAACCAACCCAGTCGAGGTGGATATGTGTGAATACAATTTATAGTGCCTTAGAAAAACAGTACTGATCTAGAGTAACCCAGGGTCTTAACCAAGCTATGAAACAGTTGTAGAAGGATAATCCTCTAGTTACATGTAGAAAAAAGTTTAATGCAACTTCCCTTACATGATCTTCTAGACATGCCAGGGTAGTACCCTGCAAATAGGGTAAATGTATGCCTCTGCTCTGTGGAAATGATGATACGGATTAACACTTTTCACAAAGTAACTGCTTGGTTATTTTTTTAGTTATGAGAAAACACCTAATTTGGGACTGAACTGAACTCATCAAATGAAGTCAGTGTAGCTGGGGAGGAGCAGCCTGCTGGGTTGCCATTTTGGGCTGTGATTAAAACCAATCGAGTTATTGATAGAAACAAGGTCATTGGGTGATACCATAGTGAACATGTTCAAAATGCTAATTTCATTTCAGAGCATTTTCAACATAGCTCTAGGACTGATTCTTGAACGGATTTGGGAAGTCGAAAGGTTACTGTAAATTTTACTCTTCTCAATTAATTTCCAATCTATAAGCTTAATCATGCCTACATCATCACTGAATTATTTTTTTTTTTTTTATCCATGGACAAAATTCATATCCTAGCTTGGTCTCTGAATTGTTTTATACTCTTATACTCAGAAATTCGTGACTTGTCTAAAAAGTGAATTTCTGTGTACCAAAAAGGAGAATTTGGATGTTAGCTATTTTTTTTAGCAACTTGAAATTGCAAACTGCAGTCATCTATTTTATGAGGAAAATGTTAGAATTGAACTTTCTAGTGATCTCATGGTAGATAAAGTATGATGGATAACTTAGCACTGATTATAGTGCTTCCTACAGGCTTAGAAGTGCTATCGCCTCGCTTTTTAAAGAACAACATAAGTGAATTTGAGTCTAATCTAGATTTATTTGTCTTTAAATGGATGTAGAGTTTCATAAACACAGGAAGCTGTTGCTGGATATGTTCAGAAACAGTTTTGGCACAAAGGCAATAATACAAAATATAACCAACGCTCAGGAGGCTTTTTAAATTCCCACTGCCTGTCCTACTTTTTCTTCCATAATATCCTTTAGGCAACATTTCAGTGCCACGCTTAAGTCCAGTGACATTTTGTTACAGTCATATAACATCAGCTTATACTAGTGTGATTGAATAAATAGCTTCTGAGTTCAAACTAAAAGCCGCTCTGTCCTCTCCATCCAAGATAGCTGCAGATACTACGCAAGAAATGATACTGCATATTAATGTGCCAGTCTTGTGGTCAAAAATGTATTTTATAGGTCTCTTTTGTATGTTGTTTTCGAGGAAAGATTATGGTTCCTTGCAAATTACTGAGCCTTACATAGACTCTTACTCTGAAAGACTTTGAGTAGTTCAGAGAAACCAGAGAGAAATATCAAATTCTTGAATCTAACGTTGAGCTGAGCTAATAAATGTTCTGACAGTTAACTAATTGTGTGTTGGTTGTGAAGGAAGAATTGCTACATTGAATTAGGGGCAGGCACAATTGATGAAACGAAGCTCAGTGATTCAGTTAAAATTCCAAATTAGTTCTGGGTTGGTTTGGATTTTTTTGCCTTTATTGCAACAAAGTGGACCTCCATAGTACATAAGGAGAAAGTGACTTTCAAACTTAAAGGCTTAATTCTATATGCTACAAGAATCCTGTTTGGATTTGTTTGGAGTTCTTCCTACAGTCAGCTGTTAAAACATAGGGTTGTTGGAGCCAAGTTTAATACATAGATCTAGAATAAATTTATGATGCAAAAAATTAAGTCTGTTAACTTCCCTTACATGGATTTGTAAGTAACAGTGTCTCTCGCAGTTACTTGATGTTTATCCCTAGCATACTTATAATACTTGCCAGCCCTTTTGGAACAAAGCATGTTAAAAAGTAGTTGAAAAATAGTTAAGCTGTCTACATATCTGACTTCCCAGAACACAGGAGACCGCTGTGCATGTGTGAGAACAGAAGAGAACTTCTCAGCTAGCCTGTTAGTATCTGCATGAAATATGTGGCACGTAGAGAGATTATAGTCAGTGATTTAATCTACGTGAAGTCAAATCAGGTTTGAGCTGGAAGAGAAGATATCATGAAAAAAATGCAGGGGGGTGTTTTGTGATAAGACTTGAAACAGTTGAGCAGTCTGGTGAAATGCCTTTTACATCTAGGTAATGTTTACCTTGCCTCAACAAGGAGTGATGTAAATGGTTTCTGGAGGTTTCTTTCAGCCCTATGTTTCTGAGCATGGTAGAGTGGACTACAGTATTAAGGAAGGAATGAGATCAAGCATTGCAACTCAGATGGCTTCTTCCTTTCTGGCTGTGCTTCTGCCATCTCACCCCTGATCGCATGTGAGAGCTGGGATCTTCAGAAAGGCTGGAAAAGGAGAAAGGTTGTCTTGACGTCATTCTGCTCTCTGGTGTTTTGTGAGCGTTTCCCACATACATGTGGATATATAGCGAGCTTCTTCCTGTAACACCACACACACACTTGTCCCCACTGAAAGTCTTTTCCCAGATGTGAAAATATCCCATGTCTAAATATCTGCGAACAGGGGAATTGGCAGTCCTGAGTGTATCCAAGAAGGATGTGGAGGTAAGAAGAAGGGATCAGGATTTGCACTGCGGAGGCAATTAATGGCATCTGGGAAGGTCTTGCAGATGGTGTGAACTAATCATGGTGGGATTCCCTGTCCCAGTTGGCTGGGTCCTGGCTTTGTAGGCAGAGGCTGCAGAACGAAGGGCAAAAATATGCCATGACCTGTACTTGTGATGAAGCAGTAGAGGGCACCAGACAACAAGGAGCAGCTTCTTGTACAGGACGTGGAAATGGAGAGAGAAGACAGAGGAGAGGAAATAGAAGCAGAGTGGACTGAGGAACACCAGTCTTCAACATCACTCTTGGTGCTTGGTTCTTTGGGCAGGTGGGCATTTCAGGGATGACAAGGCACAACTGCAACTGTAAGCAGGTATGCAGAAAAAAAGATGACTGCTTCAGATGTCTCTTTGCCTACTCAGAGCAATACCTGAACTAGAAACTTACTTAAATGTAAACCTCTTATGTAAACATAGTTGCTAGCTTCCAATAAAGCAATTTTTTCCTTGAAAAGCTGGGGAATTCAAAGATTTAAGGTTGCCTGTGGCTTATATGATGAACTGATGTAGCAAAATTCAAACGCCTAAACCAAAGATCATAGATTGAGGTATAGTTCACAAACTTTAACTGGTCCTTATTGGCCAAGGCATCAGCACACGATAACACATCCTCATGCAATTACTTTCCATCCTGTTGTCATCTTTGTCCTTAAGAATGGATGACTCACTGCAGTGTTTTGGTTTTTTTTTTAAGGTGGGTGAAGAGTTGTTTCATTGGTGTACATACAGCCAACCCCTCTCATATCAAAACATCCATGCCCTAGGCTTTGCTTTATTAGTACAACAAACTAGTTTACCATCTTCCCTCTCCTTTTATTTTCCTTCAGACAGTGGTATGTAGCACTGTGTCGTTAACTAGCATGGGTCAGGCTTTGTCCTAGTTCAGAACAAGCTAAGAAATCAAGCATTGATATTGTTCTTGGTTATTTAGAAAATAACCAGAACAACCCTGATCCACTGGTAGTCTAGCTGGTGCAGGTCAGAGTTGTCTTCAGTAAATTGCATAGCATTTCAAATTTGTTTGTTTAGTTCACAGTCATCTCTGAATGTGTGGTGGGCTTATTAATATTTTTTATCTTTGTAGTTGATGTGTGGCTCATATTCATGCTTGGTGTGTACTAGCTAGATGAAAACCTAATTCAATTCTAGATGTTACAGTTCCAGTAAACTTGACTAAATATATTGTGAATGCAATATTAAGACAAAATCGCTTTGTATATTAAGTGTTCAAAACTCACCTAGTGCTTCTGTAAGATACGCCTGTAGTACATAAGTTAAAAGTGTTGTGGGCACAATGCTGACATTTGAGTATTAGTCATCTGTCTGATACATTAATTACACACTTAATGTTCAAGTCTGAGACTCCTTTAAATCCTTTGTAAAACGTGACTTGTAAAGATTATCCCTTCCAATCTTCTAATCTGGTAGAAAAGTTGGGCATTGCTATTTTGAAGTGTTTTTTAAATTCTTTCCTGCCATCATCACTCACTTTGTCAATGCACCACTACTAGGGTTGACAAAATGCATGGCCATTTGGCATCATCTCATCTGATACTAACTTTGTCATCATCAAGACTGGAAAAGAAACAGCTACTGGTGAAGTGATGAAGAAACATGTAACACTCAGTCAGCGTAGGGCACAGTTCAAGAGAGTCTTGATCACCGGACTTTCCTTCAAAACTTGCTCTTTAAAAAAAATGCACAGGCTGGTTGATCAGGCAGTTGCAGTGATGACATGAGTTGAGCTACCACTCGTCTCTGTGCTTTTATTTTGGAAGCCACCAGCAATTTGGAAGGTAATGCGTTTTCTCAGATGTAGTTTAGGTATCTTTACAACCATCATAACCTAGCTCCTTGCAAAGCTGCAGTATAAGGTTAATGTAGGTTTTAAAACATAAATTATAATCTTCAGAAATGTGAGTAAGGCTAATGCAACATGGAGGTTCTGTATGCTTAATCAGTATAGTAACATGTCATACCAAATTCCTGGCAAACAAAAATGTGTGTGGTTAACATGCTTCCTTTAGGGGGAAAAGCACTGTGTTCCAGGCGATCAGTAGTGCATTTGACGATGTTCTGAAACAGTTGTACAAGCTCGAGAGCCATAGTCTGTAGGACAAGTGACATCTTAGGGAAACAAAGACACATCAGTGTTTATTGCTCGGATGAAGGCATGGTTTTGGTTGAGAAATACTGAGGCTTTAATGGATGGTTAATTTTAATAGGCATGTACCTGCAGGGAACGCAGTTCAAAGGCTGTCATGTGAGTAAGAGTCTGTTGGGGTAGGAACTGGAAAGATGATGTACTGAGGCTTATCTAGGAGCCTTAGTGCAATGTCACACTTGGATAGTTGGTATTTTGCTTGCCTTGGATTCATGGCTGCCCCTGGCACCTCCTGACTGCAGGGGAGCGCTCTCTCCCTCACGAAAAGATGCCAGGGGCATGCTCATAACCCAGCAGAAAAAGTCCAGACCATCACACTGTAGGGCAGAGGGCTTTCTACACTCTGTGGGTTATCACTTCAGCACCTGGAAGAGTGTGAAGTATGTGTCAGATTAACTGGCAGGGAGTAGGCTTCAGTCTTCAGAAGAACCCTTGTGCAGAAGGAGTTAAGGACTGCTTCTGGTTATTCAGCCTTTTTTGGAGATCGTGTAAAAGCTTGTTTAGAAAGGTGTGCGGTTGGAAAACGGGCCTTGCTTGCTATCTCTTGGTTTCTTCCCAGTCGCCTGTATTTGCAGGTTTCCTCTTCTACCCCTGTTTCTGTGTAAAGTATGCTGTAATGAAACGGCGGTCTTGGTTCATGCTCCGTTTGTTGTGTCAACAAGCGGGAAGCTAATGAAGAGCTGCATGTGGTATGTTATAGTTTCTAGGTAACAGCTTTAGGCTGCAGGACTCTGGTGTGGTCTGTAAACATTTGGTTTCTTACCTAATAGTCAGCATTGTAACGGACAGGGAAGCGTTTGACATGCTAATAGATTTTGCTTCAGAAGAGAGTTGCTCCTACCAGCGTGAAACCCCGTGTGGCCGGTGCTGCAAGATATGTGTGTGTGTTAAGCATGCGATTAAAACATTAAACAGGCATAGAGCTCTTTGAAGTACGTAAATACATGTGAGATTTCCCTTTCCTTTTCACTGTCCTGTACATAAAGAGAATATCCAGTTCTGTGGCTAGAAGTGAGGGTGAAAAGGGATGGATTTAAAATGCTGTACTGAAGCTAGAAGTCGGTGCTATAATGCTGTAAGTGAACAGAGGAGTTGGCATGAGAGGACAGACACAGGCTTCAGAAACAGTACTTCAAACTGAATGCCTGGGATAATATGTGACGATTCTAAACTCTTCCTCCAGGCTGTACAGCACTTAAAAAATATATGCTAAAAAACCTTTGTACCCCTGCAAAGAAAGGCAGAGGGATTTCTGCTGTGTACGTTTTAATCCTGCTGAGTCAGTTTAAGCATCTAGGTCAGGTTTTACCTTCCTGCAGTTAAATTTTGTTCCGTTCCTGCAACCTTTTTAAAAGCCTCTGTGGTGGTGGTGGTGGTGGTTTGTTTTTGTTCACAACAACTTGAAAAGGTTTTGATGAGAGCTAAAATAAGCTGGTGTTCCTGGATGCAGGCTAGTGCTTGACCTTGAAGGGAAACTGAAGAGGTTACAGTAAGAGTAAAGGAAAAGGAGAGCTGCTGTGCTGCTTTAGGAAGCATTTAGTTGTCTTGGGCTTCAGACCGTGTTGATGCAGGGGGAGATGCAAGATGAGGAGTGCTGTTTCTCTTCCCCCAGTTGCTTTGAGACAAGACCAGCTAGATAAGTAGCTAGAAAAGTTCCTGAGGTACAGCATCTTCTTAAGCATTTCAGTTGAGCAAATTATCCAGGCACAACTCTGAAAAATGAAGTCACTTTGCTGTGGACTAGTACTGGCTCATGACTGGCGTGCCTGAAGTATGAACAGAGCAAGTCGGGGCTGTCTGCACCAGCTTATACAGACAGGCCTGAGGCAGAGCTTAGAAACAAAACATCGCTTCTTCAGGACTCTGTGTTTGTACAATCACCAGCCTGGACTCTGAGAGGCACAGCAGAAAGGTGTGTGTTTGCCACTTGCCAAGCTGGATGGATACAGGCAAAAATTACAGTTGACCAAGCTGTGGAGTGTCCAGGGGGGGTTGGAAGACTTCTATCCAGGTCTAGCCTGTCAGGCCTTCTGCAGACACCGTTAATTTAGTTTTGTGACTGCTTTCTCTGTATATTTGTCTGAAACTGCTTCCTGGGTTTATAGCCCAGAGCACGAATTTTGAAAGAATTTAGGGTGGTAATTTACAGCTAGCCAAATTTCCAGGTCCTCTCAAAGATAATGTATGTACCGCTGCAGATTTAACCCAGCAGCTTTCTTATTTATATGGATGTTCTTAGGTCTCCCTTTCTGAAGTGCCGTAGCTTGTCACGAGGCAAATTTTAAAATCAAAGCTGTGAGATCAAATGGTTGATCGGTCTTTCCGTTGCATTGCTCGAATAGCTTGTATGCATTGCAGCAGGGGGGAAGGCATCCGGGGAGGATGGCGGGAGACTTGTAGAGTTGGTTTTTTTTTTTTTTTGAGGTTTCAGAACTAGCTGTGTAAAGATTAACATACAAGGTAAAGTTAGGTACTTGCTTATGGGCTGGTTCAGATGCAAGACTGAGATTTGCTAATGCCTGAAGGAAAAATCCCCAGAACCAGACACACGGGTCATGCAGTAGTGCATCGATGGGACTAGCTCGCTTACAGGAGGAAAAGATAAAGCATCTAGAGTAGAGGTCACCAGTGTAGGTCTGTGTTCTTTAGGCTCTAATAAAAACAGGTGGACCTTCAAGTTTAGTGTTTATTGGTGTATTTGGAGAAATTTGATCCAGCTCAAAACTCCACTGAACATGGTCAGCTGTGTTTCATGACTGTTAATATTGTACAGGATACCTGTTTTGTAATGCTTTCCATAACTTGGTTCAGCGTGTGTTGTGGGATATGTTGGCAGCATTTCCTTACCTTTATTTCAGTATTGTAGTTGTAACTTGGCTGATTTCATAAATATGAGTATATACCTAGTTTGCAAGGATATATTCTTGTCCAAGTGTTCTCTCCTATTATATGTAGCAAGTACTCTGTTCTGTAGCCCTGTCTAGTTCTTAGCCTCTTTTTCATTTTTAATTTGGTCTTTCTCCTTAGTTTTCAAACTCTTTGCCAGCCTAATGCCAAGAAGTCCGGGGGCGNCAGTTACCAATTACAATTAGGTGTAAAAAAGACTTTGAAAAAGGGAAAAGTCAATGTACAGATGCAACTAGATGCTTCCTCTTTCATGTTTGGGAAGTGAAAATATCTGGTTGCTGTTTTAAGTCTGATCACAGTCCTAGTTGTACAAACTGGTCAGCCTCACAGAACATGAAACCACTCTGGAGGTCTAAGTAATGGATTTTTTCGTATTATTTACTGTAAGCTTTGTGTAAATTCTTTTGTTTAATATTTCAAATGTGCTGTATTACCACTGTAAAATATAACTGTTACTGTGGTTTAGTAAGTTTCTGTGCTGACTTCAAAACTATGCATGGTGCTTTTCTCAGATGTTTTAACTTCATGGATTTTATTCTTACAATATTAGAGCTATAGATATCGGGATGTTTTGTGTTTGCTGGTAGCTAATTGTGTAAAAGATTTCTGTGTTTCCCTAAAGCAAAAGAAATACTTTAAAAACAAGAGAGCCCAAAAAACCCCAAACATATCCCACCCAAATAGACCAGATTTTATTTAAATAAGGCTTTTTTTTGTTTTGCTCTAATCATTAATTTACTCTTGAGAGGAAATCCCCGTCAGTGTTTGATTTCTGTTACTCTAGGAAATCAGAAGGGTTTTTTCGTAAACAGGAGAATAACAGAACGTTAAAGTACTTGAGATGCATCAAGGATAGAGGCATCTTAGCTGGAGCGGAAGCTGATGTACAGCAGCAGAAACGGGTAGTTCTGAGTCATTGAATTCTAGGTTGGGCAACTTGTGCGTTGATGAAAGCTATTGTCCATTTGTCATTAGCTACCATGTATTCCTGTTGAGAGACAGGTTGTAAAATTCAGGGTACCAGCAACCTCTGTAGACTTGAAACTTGCTTTGTAGTATCTACCTACAAATTTAATTTTAGGTAACTTTCTGAAGAGTGTCTTCCACAGTGGAGAAAAGTAAAGGAAACCTGCCTGGAAGCTCCATGAAGAAGGTGATCTTCACAAATCACCAAAGAGTCCTTAGTGATCAGACCTCTTGGTTTGAGTGAGGAATGTTCCAAACATGTTGATTACATTCTGGATGGAATTAACGTATTCATATAGAGCAAGAGAGCAGTTTCCAAGGACAGCTTTTCTTCACAGTGTATTACATCATAGCAGAGAGCACTTGGCAGTTGGGGTGGGTGTGCACACATGCAGAAAGGAGGCTGCAGCCTTTGGATTTGGTGATGTTGGGCAGGAATGACAATTGCAGCACCTAGTTTAGTCACCTGACCTTTGTCAGCTAGGCTTTCAATGTAGCTTATAGAGAAAGGCTTCCCTCAAGCCCTCCTTGATGTCCCAGTTGGGATTCTGCTGAGTCACTGTCTGGAGGAGCCTGTTCCTCTACAGAGGGACCAGAGGGTATCAGTTGGATACCCCCTCTTTTTTTTTTTTCCCTAAAACCATCCTTTTTTTTTAACGCAGCTGAAATCACTGCGTGCACTCCTCAAGGAATTATACCTTTTAAAATCACCAGAAAACGAAACTTATGGAGGATGACACTTCGAGCTGTTCCTCTTAGTATAAACACAGGATCTGTGTTGGCTACCAAAAGCTTTCAGGAAGATTTAGATCTTGGATGGTTACATCTATGAGTCTGGTGAATACCCTCCCTTTCACAGAGAGACCTGTTCTCCAGCTGTATCATAACTGAACCAGTGGAAATCCATTCAGCTGGGTTCTCATTTGCTGCCAGGAAGTATCTGACAAGGTCTTTGCAAGTGCTTCACCTCTGTTCGTGTGGTTTTTTGTTTGGTTTGGGTTTTGTTTGTTTTTTTTTTTTTTTTTTTTTTTTTTTTTTTTACGAACTGCTAAGGTGTGGTGAAGGGTTATATTGCTGAGCTGAATTACTGCAGGTATTGGTCTAGGGATGCAGAAGTACTGCTAGTGCTCATACCTGGCTCTCTTCACCTACCAAAATCCTGATGTTGTCAAAGTTGTTACCTGGATTCAAACTTCAGATTGTGCTTCTGCAGTCTGTTTTGTGTACTGGTCTTCAGTGGTGACTGTATGTGAATAATAACACTTAGGAACTCTCGGGATAGCTGTCCAGCTAGAAATGGGGCGAGGGGCTGAGGGGGAAGAAAATACACCTGCAGCCTGTAGCTGTGCTGGGGAGATCCCATCAGAAAGCCCATGTCTGGCCTTCTGGCATGTGATATAGAGACTTGGAAAAAAGCTCCACCATCGGCATTGTGTCCACCAGGGCCTGTGATACCACTGCGATAGCAGGACAGTCGTGGGATACCTGCAAGCCCTGAGGTGCTCTGCATGGAGGATGTGTCTCTGATACCTTCCTGGTCCCATGAGTATGCCTGGACTAGTGTAGGAGATGAACTGGCAAGTGAGCAGTAAACTTTCATTGCAGGCAGGACTCCTCGGATTGGCTTTTCAGCCAGCAGTACTGTGGTGAGTTGGAAATCCTGCATCTGTGCATGCCCGGACTATTGGTGTTCTTAGTGATGCTTCCCAGCCCGAGACGGTGCTGATGGGGGATTATTGCAGTTTTGGATGGCCAGCAAAGGTCCTCTGCTCTGGCGTGTCTGTGGGATCATCACTGTCTCCAAAAGCATCCTGGAGTCATGACGGGGCCAAAGGTGTGGTGTAAAAGCTCTCCTGAGCTCCAACTTGTGTGCTGCTCTAAGTCCCGATCTGCTGGGTGTTGTGCTGAATACCAGCTCACCTCTTTGAAGGCAGAGACTGACGCCTTCTGTAGACCAAGATCTACGTTGTGTTGGTCATTTTTTCCAAACTGAATCAGATGACTGGGTAATTAAATCGCTGTGTAACAAAACAGCTAACAGCCTGGTGTCGTTAATCTACCTGTTTTTACATGGAGCCTAGACCTATTATGAGTTCTGTGCGTGAAAGTAAGAAGCCTTACCTTTTACAGAGAAAAGTTGCCACTCAGACCTGGTAGCTGAAAGGTTTAGCCTCCTTAACCTGCCAAAAATATCTCATTAGTCAGTTTTCCCATATTGCTCTGGTAACTGTTTATTGTTTGTGGACTAGAGGGCTTCCTCAGGATCTGGGTTCTTCCAAAGATTGCCAAAAGAGCATTGCTAGCTGTGGGAATGAGGAGGGCATTCAGTGGGAGTGGGTCAATGTCCAACGAGATCACAGATGTAGTCCTGAACCCACACTGCAAGCATTAGCAGGACAGGTGCATAATCACCTTGTTGAATATACAATTGAAATAATTAAGTGCTGTCGAACTGTTTGGCTTTCAGTTCCTGCAGGCAATTTGGGCTCCTTTTGAGCCTTTGTGTTGGGAAGGAAGGGCCGCTGCATTCTTGCATAGTGTTTGGCTGCGTTGCAACAAACCTGGTTACTGATGCCCAGGCATACTGTGATTGATGCGCAGATCAAATGACTGTTGGGAGTGGCTTTTGGGGTGACGTCCCACATACAATGATGTCAGCAAAAGATTTTAAAAAATTCAGGTGTGGCATAATCTGCCAATTAAACTGATTAGTGCGCTGGCTGAGTCCTGAGAAGGAACTCTGGCTCTAAAGCCCTACCTATTGAAGTATTTTATTTAGTGCCTTTGTCTCATCTTGTACTAGACTTTTACCTGTACCTTCACTGCAGCACGCTGTAAATTGAGGTAGGATACCATACCAAAGGCTATGTGCTAGCTCTCTTGCTATGCAGGGAAATCTGCCACCAGCTCACAAATGTCCATGACTGCTTGAAAGCTGTGACACTGGAAGAGGTCCTGCGACTCCCGTGGGATCGGGATGGAGTGCCTCGCTGCTCTGTTGGCAGAAGTGAAAGCTAGCCAGGAGGCGATGCAGGCTGGACAGAAGGAACTAAAGCATGACATGGAAATATCTCAAAAGGAAATCAGAACAGTGTTAGCACTGCAGAGGAGCCAGCAACAGGTGAAAGAAGATCTCAAAGCAGAGGTGAAGTCCAGTCACTTGGATATAAGAACTGTGCTTGAGGAAATCCAGCGAGTTAGAGAAGAAATGGAAGCTCGATTAAATACTCAGGCTGATCTGGTCTTACTGATCAAAGAAGTGAGCACCAATTTAACATGTGTAGACAAGGCTTTCCAGAAAATGGAGGAGAGGCAGAAAGTTTTTACCAGCCTGCATCTTCCTACAAGAGAAAATGTTGAGCAAGGATTTTTCTTTGAAAAATGCTTACACAAGACACACATGGGTTTTGAAAAACCTGTGGAAGCTAACACTTTGGATGATGAATGTGAAAAGAAGGTGCTTAGGGGTAAGACAATGGTGACTGCAAAAGCGTGGGGAGACGAGGTTGTTCCTACTTGTGCTTGTCAGGTAGTTTGTTTAGGCTATTTGGAATGCTTTTAAGAAATGTAATTTTTTTAGAAATCCAATCTCTTGTTTAAAGAAAATAATTTCTAGCTAGTGTACACATTACTACACAGACCTTCCTAGTACATAAGCAAAGGAAGGCTTCGATTTGGCTCTGCAAACCAAAAAGTGGGTGACAGATGTTTCATGTGGTAGTCCACAACAGTGCACAAGATATAGAGGCTCAGGAAACCAGCAGTACCAGGCAAGTTCTGAGATAGCCAGCCAAGTACAATGTCAAGTACTGGGCCATACCCAAGTACTTAAATGTAACTGGATGGAACACACCCTAATGTACAGACAGTTGTGTATTGCTTCTGAATGCCTATGAACTAGAGAAACTATGCATGGGAAACAGTTTGCTTTATGGAAAAGCTTGGGATGGGTCTAATATTCTCCCCAAAGAACTGGAGTCCGCAGCTGCCCTCTGTGTAGCAACCGCAGAGGCAGAGGGAGGATTTCTGGACCTTTTCCAAGGTCATGGGGTATTCTTTGTGCCAGCGAGATATCGAATCTTCTGTGAATGATTCTGTGATCACAAGGCTCAGTCTTTGCAAAATCACTGCTAATTTTGGGGTGGGTTTTTTTGTTTACTGGTATGAAGAAGGATAGGACCTCAGATGTTGATTCTGTCCAGTTACTGTGCTACATGCAGTACTTGAGAATCTGATTTCTGGTCTTCAGAAACTGAGCATTTCAACTAGATTGGGTACAGTGTTTTCAAGCCTGTTTGACAGGAGTCCAGAATCTAACTGAAGGGTGGAAATTGTTCTGCTTCAGAAGTCTGACTGTGTAAAGGTGGCAAGTAAAAAGGCCAAAGTTGGGCTGGTAACCAATACTGTCTTTAATTTAGAGTCCATCACTGATGTGCTGTATCAGTAATTAGACTCATGATGCTTTTGTTTTAATGAAAGCATGGCTTTTGTTTTGACATCACAACATGCCTTCTGTACAAATCTGGAAACAATCTGTCATTGCCCAGAGGTAGGTAGGCCATAAATAAGCATTGGAGTGTCTCTGGCATTAATCCGTAGAGGCAGTTCATGCTACAGAGGGTTTGTGCTAGCAGAGAAATGCTTTTCAACATTTGAAGTGGCTGTGTGTAGCACATGTCTATGATAAAATTGCCAACAGGAATGTCACTGAATTTCTCTAGTGTGTGTTTTTTGTTCAGCTTTTTTTGGTATAGTGTGCATGGTTGGCTTGGTTGGATGTTTGAATAAGCTTCTAGGAAAAGACTTGGTAGTCTGGGCATCACAATAAAAGCAATGGTGTGAAACTGGCAAACTGATAAAGGCTGGCTGAACTCTGGAAACGGTGGATATCTGGTGACTTGTGTCATTTGTGGTTAGCTGTTGTATCACTGTATTTAAATGAAATAACTTCATTAGGTAACAGTATGTAACGTAATCTTTTCCCAGAATAAAAATTTTCTGCAAACATTTGTTCAGGTTTAATGCAGCTCTGTCAGGGTCTTACAAATGGATGTAAAAATCATTTCATATACTTAATTAAATGATGACATTAGCATCTGTATCAGTGAATTTACCCAGTACCCTTAAATCAAGAAGAGTGCTCTAGTTCTCTATTTATTCTAAGTGGAGCATTCAGGAAGGGAGGTGGAATATATGAGGGAGTAGGACTATGTGAGCCAGTAGGGCAGGGAAGGACTGACTGTACATGTTTATTCTCTAGTCCCTGCCCTTTTTTTCCTCTCCCGTTGATTATTGTCTCTTGTGATTATTTTTTTTATTTTTTTTTGAAGGAACTTCAGAAGGTAACCAGTATTTTCCTAAACACAGTATTCTCCATAGGATTGCTGGAAATCTGACATGGTTGCTCTCAAATGTGAACTGTCATTCCTTTAAAGAGGTCTGCTCAAAGGGCATAGTTATGTCTGCACTGCAAGAAAAGAAGTTGTCACATTAGTTAAAATGGTGGTAAAAACAAGCTAACTAGAACTGGCAGCCAAGCTTGATCTTTCTTTCCCCTTCAGATTTGTATTTTGATTTGGGTTGTTATGTTGATATACCTTTTAACAGCTCTACTACTAAACTGCAAAACAGTATGTTTCTAAGTGAAAATACACCTTTTACCAGTCAGCATCTCTGAGCACAAGTCTAGTGGAATCTCTCAAAAATACAAGAGCATCTGAACATTATAAAGCAATACGCTGACAATTCTCTAACTATGAGGGATGACAGAAAATCTTGCCTAGAGAGGATTCATTTGGAAAATTAATAGGCTCAGGAGGCACTTTATACCCATCTCAGTAACAGAGGCACAGAGGACATCAGTACTTTGAACAGGAAATTTGTTTTCAAATGCTGTGAAAACAAGCGAAGGCTGTGCAAGACTGATGTATTAATGCAGTAGTTGATGTGTCAGTCAGACTAACATTAACTGAGAATCAAAGCTTTTATTAATACTGTCTCTAGTTACGTGATTGAACCTTACACTGCTAGGACTATTCCAGAGTCACTTGACAACCTTCAAACCAGGTGCTTGGGCTTCAGAAAGGATTCATGAGCAACTACTTCTAGTTGGTTAGTTTGTCCCCTGTTTTTTCTGCATGTTCCTATTTTTCTTTTCTCCAAATCTCACCTCTCAGGTTTTTTCACTTTATCTTGAACAAATCTTGTTAATTTGAAACTGCACAAAGTAATCTGCTAAGATGTCTTCATTAAAGTGCCAAGGGATATTTATGTATTGCATCAGCCTTTTATTGCAAAAGTGTTTGCTCGTTCCCTGTGTGATCAAACGGGGAAGACTGGCTCTATGTGCATAGCAGTACTGTACTCCCTTTCCAGTCTGAAGGCAGCAGAGAAACCTGTAATCGCTGCAGTGTTTATGAGTCAAGCCTGGATTATGTAATGTGGTTTCCTCTGACATGAGATGATTGTGTACTGTGAAGGGATTGAGGTTGCAACATAACTAGGAATATTAAATCAACGATGTAATTCTGGGACTGTGAATAGTGGCGGGGCAAACTTTAAAAAATGCTCTAAAATGTAATATATTTCAAGTCTTATCCTTGTGACTGAAATTGCTGACACTAAGAAATGCTACAAGACCTCTAGTTAATAAAGCTCAAACCTGAGCTGCAGAGAGGGGAGTTTTTGCAATGATAATTTTGAAAGGAAGAAAAAACCCAAGTAAATGTAGGGAAAATGGTTTTGCATTCAGAATACTTTAGAGTGCAGGAAATATGAAATCCATGTTGCAAACAAAAGTGGTCAATTCTTCTGTTAGAAATAAGTTACTAGATAGGTAGGATGACAGATCTTGCATTTCATGAAAATATTTATGCAAAGCACACTGTGAAGTGTATGCTGAAAAGTAAGCCACGGAATACGTGAAGGTAAGGGTGAAGTGCAAAACACTGTATACAAGGTTATGGCGCTAGAAATTAACCTGGCAGATGATGGTGTCTGCTCTGCAGTGCTACTGAAATAACCCTTTCTCCTAGTTAGTATTTCAGGAAGCGTTTATGAGAATTTATAACTACTTTCTTTTGCACCTTCTTAAGTTTTGGTGAGACTTCACCATGAAGTGGTGCATATTAACTAGTTGTTGTTTGTTGTTGTTACTGTTTCAGTTGACAAGGGCAAGCAGCGGAGTCCCAGGAGCTCGTCCATACAGACTCAAGCCTCCACAGATGCGCATTCACCTGTCACAAGAACAGCCGAGTTAACGCAGTACAAAACAAAATGTGAGACCCAAAGTGGAATCATCCTGCAGCTGAAAAAATTCCTGACAAGCAGTAACCAGAAGTTCGAAGCATTAACAGTTGTGATCCAGCACCTGCAGTCTGAGGTAAAAACTTGCAGCTAATCAATTTTGGCTTTAATTTGTTGCACTCTTCTCAGTAAGGGCTTCTGAAAATATTAATATACTGATACATAAAATCTGTGTTTCCATTCTAATGATTTCTGTTTTCCTGTGGAGGTACCAGTAAATCTGCTCCTGGCATCAGTTGGATAGAAAAAATAAAAACCCTGACACTGAGTTTTATGGCCTCTTTGCAGCATCACATCCTTTTTAGAAGAGAAGTTTTTAAATGTTTGTAGTCTGAGCGTCCTTCAGGGCTGAGTACCTTTCCAGGTATATACTTCAAGTTCTGCCCTTGTTTCGACAGATAATCTGCATGACCTTGCTTTTGTTATCTGACATTGGATAGAAGAGTATATAAGGGGTAGATATGTTTTTGAGCTATTCAGAATAAAGTGTGGGTTATAGTGGTTGTATTTATTGAATCCTGCATTATTGGTGGTGTCTTATCAACATTTAATTAAAAAAAAAAATCAGAAATGCACCTGGAATTTAGAGTAGAATTAATGTGATGTGGTTTAATGTTTATTTGTTCCAGTCTGTTTGACATACAGAATGACCTAATCAGTTTGATATTACACTAGAAACTTTTGGTCTGCTTTGAAAACTTTTGAGAGAAGAAAAATCTGAAGTCAAGGAAATTAAAACAGTTATGGATTTATGCTGTAACGGTTGATGCAGGCTTTAATAGCAGTTTCTCTTGCATTTGTAACTAATGTTCCAAGATTGATATCAATTTAATTTCATCTGTTCCGATACGCGGTGATTTTATAGTCTGGTATACAAAAAAGCACTGAGTTGTCCTAGTATGCTGCCAGAGATGTAACACTCACTTCTTGTGGGATAATATCTGATCGCTCTCGTTTAATCTAAAAATACTGCATTTAAGTCCAAATCTGGTTCAGCTCAGTAAGAGCAGTGGCTCTTAGTTTTGTGGGTTTGGTTTGGTTGGGTTTCTTAAACTCTTGATTGGAACACCTTTCTCTGCTAAGGAACTAGTTTAAGATCTTCAAAGCCATTTGATACAGGATTTTTGGATGCCTGTCATCTAATATGAAATTGTGAAATTTATATGTGAAATTCTCACTGCTAAACTTCTGTGCAATCTTCTAATTACTGTATAATAAGCACCTTGATTTTTGATAACTTTTATAGTTAAATGTCTTGGCCTAGATTCTTCTCTCAAATATTTTATATTGCAACTTTTTAGAATTCGGGAGTACTTTATCAATGTAATATTTAATGAGAAGAAGCACGTCATACATATTTGCTTCTTCCAGGCTATTTTACAGGTCACTTAGTCTAAACATGATTTTTTTTTTTTTTTAAAGAATAGTGGGAATGGTTATTTTAAAAAAAAAAAAAAAAAAAAAAAAAAAAAAAAAAGAAAAATAAAGTGTTGAAAATGGAGGGAAGAGACAACTGCATGGAGGAAACTAGTAGTCTTGCTCCTTCCTCTTCATTATTCTTTTGCAGATAGAAAGAAAAAGGAAATTTAATTTCTATCAAATTGCATAAAATGAGTAATCTTGGAGAGTTAAGTCTAAGCACATGAAACTGGACTAAATATGACATATTGATATACTTTCATACCAGTTAGTGGTACTGAGGTTGTTCTCTCCTTTTCCAGGATAAGACAATGCTTGGTGAACAGTCACTGTCTTATTCTTGTGTACATACCATAGGGGTGAGAAGGACTCTTCTGCCATGGCTGATATAAGGAATACTCAGAATCTGGTATTTAGCTGAGGGAACCATCCTGTAGGATTTCTGTGTTTTAGGGAACACTATGAAGAGTTGTTTTGGTTTTGTGGCTTGTTTTGGTTTTGTTGGTTGGTTTGTTTGCTGGGGTTTTTTTTTTTTTTTCCTTTCTGGTGAGGTGTTGTGTCTGGTATAGCTAACTTAATCTCAACTGGCCAATGTTTATTTTTCTGAAGTATCTCTTGGGGACCCCTTTGATACAGTTTTCAAACTCTTTGGGTAAACTTGGGGAGAAACTTGGAGTTAGGTTTTAGCTCGTAAGGCAGGGGCTTGTAGCTTAACTACTGCAGAGCCAACTGAAAGTAGGTTCAGCTTTTCTGGTTTAAAAAAAAAATAAAGTAAGTCATGCTTAGCTGATTACATGAAGAACAAAGCTGTGCTTCCATTCCTCCCAGTAGAGCAAGTGTGAAGTGACACGATGCAGCGTAAGCTGATGAAACAGCTTGCTGTAACTGGAGGAAGGTCCTGCTCTGGACTCTTCTGGTGCTGGTCTGTCCCTGCAGAAGGCTGATCTGTCTTGCAACTACCAGAAAGCTAACCCAGCCAAAGAGAGAGCATTTCTTTGCTAGATTAGTGATGTGGACACTCCTAATGTGTGGTCAGAGCCAGTGCGAGGGTGAGATGGGGTTGAGGACAAGCTGCCTGGCCAAATGGAGAAAAAGAGCTGGAGTGAGCTGTTAGGTCACTTGGAGGCTGTGCAGCCCAGCCCAAGCCTCTTGGCAGAACCTGCCCCAGCCTCTCCTGCTTTCCCTGCAAAGCTGAAGTTACTGGGAGGTTATTGGGCTGTTGGGTTTGTTTGGGTTTGCTTTCCCTTTTTTTGTCCCCGAGAGGTTTCAATGCATTTCTGCACAGAAGTTTAAAGTTGCTTCTTATGAGCTCATTTGAAATGTGATATAGCTGCGAATGAACTCAGGACTTGCTGGCCATGACTTCTGTTGAAAATGCAGCCAGCCCATTTGGAGTGAAGTTGAGAGGCTGCTGTTGAGGGGTTAAATGAGATTGAGCAATGCTGCTGTGCTGTTTCTGGCTGAGCAAGAATCTCTCACAAAACTCTGCCTGAGCTCAAACCTGTTTGTTGCAAGCGTTATCTTGGACCTGTCGATATTAACAGCTGGCTTTGATAATACCTTCATTCTCGAGCTATCAGGGTTAGTCCAGGGGGTTTCTATGCATAACTACCTTTACCAAGACTCTTCAGAATTTAAAAATTCTAAAACCCCAATTTCTACCTCGCAGGAGCTACTGTTGCACTGGGTTAATACCAGATGGAAACCCTCTTGGCATCCAGAATACTTGATGGCAATGAACGGTGTGGCTGGTGAGAACGCCACGCTGTACTGAGTTTTTCCACAGTTAGACAGCTGTGTGTGAGCTAGCGGTGTTAAAACACGTGTCAAACTGCGGGCTAATCACAAAAGCAAGCTTAGTCCTTCTAGAGTACCGCGCTCTCCCTGATCCCCTGGTCATTCCTGTGAGTTCATAACTATTTTCCTGTTTTTTAAGTTCAAACGAGAAAGGAAAAGTGGCAGTACAGAGGAAATGGTGAAATGAGCCATTTACAATAAGCGCATGAAGTGCCAAGGAAAGCCATCTTCCGTTAACCTTTAACTGCGTTAAGCTCTGAAATTTGCACCGCTTTTTGAGTTGATCTTTTAACTTCCCCTGGTATTCATTTTGCATATTAGTTTTGAATTTATTTCTTGTCCCTTCAGTAACAGATGCATTCACAGAGGCTTTAAATACACAGTTTAGCACGTCTGTGTTAAGTCAGGCCGTGGCTGCCACTCCTGCAGCCCTGCCCTCTCTTCACTTGCCCTCCTGTCTGCATGGGCTGGTGCTCGCCTAGCCTTGAGGAGCCAGTTCAGGCATCTGGTCAGGAAGGAGAAGGAAAAAAAAAAAAAAAATTATTATGGGTCTAGTTTTATAGGTCTGTCCATACCCAAAGTGTTATGGGTATGCCCCCTGCGCAGTGGTTCACAGTGCTGGGGTGGGCTGGGAATGTGTGCCTGAGAGGTCTGCAGCTGTGGGTAGGAACCAGGTGCTCCCTTGGGAAGGGAAATCCCAAACTCGGATTGTTTTTGTGATGCCTTGCAAAAGTACATTATCAGCTGATGAGACAGGCCGTGGTGACTCCTCCGTGAGCCTCCAGTTCTCAGCTCTTGAGGGGTGCTCGGCCCCTTGCCCTGCCTCAGGACCGCCCCCCGCAAGGCTGCATGAGCACGGCAGCTGGGGCGTTTGAACCTCTAACTCACTGCCATGTATAAACTCTTATGTGTTTGGGGGTGGAGGGTGTTTGTTTTAGCAGCACAGTACTAGCTTGGTTTTAAATCTGGTTTTGACTGTTTAAGGGAGATTGAGCTTTCGAGTGACAAGGTAATGTATTGTTAGAGTGACTTGAACGACTGACTGTTCAAAGTGTGAATTGACAAATATTACCTTTTCGTACTCTCATTTTAATGCATGAATTGCCACATTCAGGACTACTCAGGCTGTTTAAAAAAACTTTGGATGGTAAAATGTTTAATTATTATAAACACCCATTTATGTTCTTCTAGTTTAATAAGTGAATCTAAGTGTTTCGAGAGCTCTTCACGGATTTCGCTGTAGAAATAAGCTTCAAATTTGTCTGTGCTGCAGGGTGCTACAGAGATGAACAGAAACTAAATTTCACTGTTGTGCGTCTCTTGGTACGGTTACGGGAAGACTGGTATTTACAGTTCAAACTTTACTTGGGAATGACTGTGGTGACACCTTCAAGAAGTTTCCTTCATAGAGGGAAATGCCGTTTCAGAGGCTATAGAGCCTTGACAATAGTATGTGGATACCACTAATTGTGGATGTGACACAGGAAGCAACATAAGTAATGTGCTAGAAATTGTGTGGCTGAAACAAGCATCAGTATTTCTAGGTGGAAATAGAAATTAACCATTATTATATGAGCTACTATAACTGGCATTTCCTGACATGTGGGTGACTAAGAGTCGAGATACTAGTTTTCTTGGGAACTTCTTAGCACTTTAAAGAGTTTTTTTTCCATCTTGGAATAGATGGACACATGTATCACAAAAATTTGGCCTGGCCTTTGTGGAAGTTCAGCAGAAAATATTTGTATTTATCAAATGAGAAATGCATATCGAGCTTAAGGAGCAGGAGTACACATTGCATCTCTAAACCCCAAACCATTTATAGTAAAAGGAAGACTTTTGGAACAGTCATATTTTTGGCCTATAAATCCAAAATATATTGGCAGGTCTATTGTTTAGAGTAGCTGTCTTTAGGTTCTGGAAAATCAAAACTATAAATTTAACTCAAAGTCAAACTTGGCCAGTTCTCATTAGGATTTTCATCCAAAGTGTACTTCTGCTCTTTAAATCTGGCTTCCCAAAATATGGATGTAACTTTTTACAAGAGAGAATAAGGATATTTAATGTAGATATTTTTTGTGTTTCTTTAGATTTAAAAAAAAAAAAAAATCACTTAGAACAGAAGTCAAAAGATAATATCTTGAATTTGAGGAATTCAAATATTTTCTGTTCAGTAAAGGAGAGTATTTGAGTAATAACACAGTAGCTTCCACCTGTAAAGCAAACCCAGGCTCTAGCAGTTTGTGTCTGACAGGTAGCTATTGGAAAGCAAGGAAGTTTCAAATGATTCTCAAGGTCCCTGTAACATGTGGCTGCTGATGGACAAGAATACTTTTGGCAACAGGTTGAAGATTTGTCAGCTCTAACATCCAAAAAAAGATTTTAATCCATTAATTACTCTGAAACTAGGCTCTGGTGGAAATAACTTCTTAGAAGATGCCTCAGTTAAGCAATTTATTGGGTACACCTGGGTGTTTGGAATGGGTTACAGCTGCAGAGAATTGGGAGTCCTGTCCTATAGCTGCTACTAGCAAAAGGCGTCTTGAGAAAAGACACCTTTGACTGAAACAAACTTGGTGTTTCAGGCAAGCAGTGTTGCTTTCCATGGAGAAGTTGATTCTCATGACTGCCTTGTTATTTTTCCTTTTTTTTTTTTTCCCCAAGAAGATGCAGAATTAATGACAATAGCAAACTAGATGTATCTGATACAAAAATCAAAATTAAAGGGAGCAGTTAGTGGAAGAAAGAAAATAACATCTTTGCTTTTTGTTTCCCTCTATTGTTTTGTACTGCCTTTTCAGATGAAATTCTAACCAGCCTTAAAAATGGAATGACATAAAGAAAATACTGTACTGTTGTGCTCAGGCATAGGATCTCATATTCTAACATTTCAAAACTTTATAAAGATAACTGTAATTTTATAGATGTGAGAACTTAAGTTGTGACAGTATAACTTCTCAAAGCTGCATGCTATCTGATGGAGACCGTGTCCTACTCAGATGAGAGGAACTGAGACCAAAAAATTTTAGAAAATACTGAGAAATACGTAATTGTTTAAATAGGGCAAACTTATTTTTTTGAGATGAGAATTTTTACAAGGAAGGAAGGAGTCATTCTATGTGACAAGTGAAAACTAATATTGAAGATCAGAAACCCTGTATAGTAGAAAACAGGCCGTTACAGAGAAGTAAAGTTAAATAGCCCATATTACCTCATCTGGACCTAACTTTGTAAGGCTGTTGCATGAAGGTGGACATCACTTCTAAATGGGAAAACAAAGATCTCATATGAGCATAAGATCCCATGTAAAGCTTGTAAAAGCATAAAGAGCCCGCAAGTATACAATCCATGTTAAATACATAGTGACTCATAGGAATCCTGTTTGGCTGGTTCTCTGCTTTAGTGTTTCACACACTAAACATCAGGGAATAAACATCTGATTCTCCATAAATGTATCTAGCAAATGAGAGAAGTAAAATATTAGAAATTACCGTGAGTCTCTATCAGCTAATCACCTAAGTGGTGTATTCTGAGGCTTAATTGAATTCTGTTTGAAGTAATAAGTCAAGGTGAAAACTGATTGCTTATTTCATTTGGTAAGAAGGCAATGCGTAACACTAACAAGGCCAAGAGTAATGTGGAAGTAGTCATTTCACTGTATATTTATTGATTTGAGATGGCTAATGACATTTTTACTTTATTGCAGTAATAGTCTGCTGCTCCTTTCAAAAATATACATGGAGCAGAGGGTGTAAATCCGGTTTGTTGTCCACTTCCTTGGCTCATTTCTTTAGCTTGCTTTTGTATCTGAGTGGTGTGAAAGAAATTACATTTCAAGGGGTTTTTAAGTGGGGTGGGGAGCAGGTGAGTTTAAAAAAAAAAATTCATTTCTAAAATTGGTGGCTTCTAATTAGAAGATTTATTTAGAGGATTGGGTTTTACCAGCAAAGAAGGAACAGGGACGGGTAGAAATACCATAGTATAAGGACCAAAATAATCAAAGCAAATGTCATACTGCAAAGAGGATATGAATGGCCCTTTTGTTACCCCTTCATAATTATCTCCAGGCTATTGCTGATGACACATGAGTGACTGGTGTTTATGCAAAGATATGACTTAATTTCTACATTACAGCCAGTGATGATGCTCATCTTTTCATGACTGGTGCGACACAAGGATGGAGTAGACTCCAATTTCTAATGCTTTGTCCATAAGAGGCATATCTCCTTGGATGAGAGAGACTCATCCTGTATTGAGATCTGTTGGCAACTGAGACTGCACCACTATGAAAAAAATATTTAAATGTTGATCTTTTCTTCCATACAAACAAAGTTCATCTCCTGTAAGGTCTAAGCACACATGTTACAGAAGTGCTTGCAAATAACCATAATTTTTTTTAAGAAATTAAATTAATTTGTAAATTAATTTGGCCCTGTATATGACAGTAAAACACATTTAAGTGCTTCCGTTCTTTGCTGTGCTGATGAATTTTTTCATAAAGCACAGTGTTTTATGTGCTCTGAACAAATTTTATTTAGTCTGGTCTAATAAAATGCTTTTTAAAAAAGCATCACAATGTTCTTATACTTAACGCTTAATGTTCTCCTCCTGTAAGTTGACTCTTGAAATAACTTGTTTACAAAGTGTATTGCTGATAAAACTAGAAGGCTGATCTACAGCCTTCCAGACCAAAGACGTTTCCACCTGCCAGTTCTGCCTGCGACAGGTACAGTCGCTGCCCTTTGTGTGAGACTCGGAGCTGCCTGCCCGCGTGCCGCGGAGTGCTTGGTGCCAGCATCGTCTGGGCCTTTCTCCACCTTCTCTGAGCAGGGACCACGTCGCATCCCAGTATTAAGAGGGGAATGTTCCAGTATGGTCACTATATGTTTGTATCATGGGAAAAGTCCCTTGACACCACCTGCTTCCCTGGGATATTTCAGGACCTGGAAATGGGTTGTGTCTGTTCCTTTGCAATGTACTAGTGCTTTGCAGTTTTTGGTTCGGGCAATGCAATGCGTTGTGCAGTGCAATGCACAATGCTTTTTCTGAGCCTGTTAATGGATAGGAGATATAAGGCTTCACACGAGTACAATTTTGAGGAAGATCTGGAAACATGAATCTGAGGATGAAAAATTGAGTGAGAGGGCTTTGTTAAATGACAGAAACTTGCTAAGAAGTTTGAAATGCCACAGAGCTCCTGGAGGAGGTGATAACGTTGCATGGGGTAGACTAGGCAACTGTGCTAAGTAGCTTGTCACATAGATATTGGTGTGACATAGCTGCTTGAAATTAAAAAAACAAACAACCCCTCCATATTTTGATATAGAAATGCAAACTTTTCAGTATTGGTTCTTGTAAATTCTTCTTTCTTCAGTACAACTCCAAAAGAATATACCTTTTGCTTCCAGAAGGAGTGTGGTTGTTTAACATGTGAACTGTGATGTGTGGATAATTACTACCAGATGGGTGGTGTTAACTTATTTGGACACACATACTCGAAACCCGTTTTCTGCCATGGTTTGCTGTTTTACATCAGGTAGCTGTTGAAGGACTTGTAGCTCTTAACATGGAGGAAAAACTTGTAAAAAGTGAGTAGGGCTTTTTGGCCAGGTACAGCCTATCTGTGGCTCTCAAAGCCTTTACCTCCAGGCAGAGCATGGGGCTCCCACACCAGGGGCTGGCCAGCAGCAGGACTGTGCTGGGAAACCTGAAATGGTTAGTCTGGCTAGTCGCACTTCCTCTCTAGGAAACAAGACTTGCCAGTTTGCCATAAAACTGCATGCTCCTGGATTTGGGGTCGGCGAAGGAGCTGTGGGATGCTTGAGGAATACCCACCCATTCCAGCTTGAGAACTGCTCATAACCTGAGCTCTTGGAGGTATCTCCTGTCTTTCTCACGTGAAGATTTGGTATAGGTACGTAGCCAGGAAGGTTGGCTGCTTGCGTGCTTGGTATAAATACCTTTTTTGTTCATTCTGGGATGTGGACTTTCGTAGAGCTTCCTGCTTTTAAAGCAGAGCGATAGAAACTCTTCAGATGTTGATGCATCTTCACCCTTGTTTGTATCTAAAATGACCCTAGGCTGGCCTGTTTGAATCTCAAGCTGTAGCAAAAATAGCTGATTGCCAGGAAAAATACTCTTAAGCCTGTAACTGGGCTACGTAACTGCCAGTAACACAAACATGAATGAGAAATTTTGTCATTTATTCCATTCCTGACTTGGTCATTTTTGTCATCTTGAAACTGTCATGTTCTCCAACCTTGGACCTCCCCTACCTTGGACCTCTTCTTTTTCCATCTGGTTGTAGTGGGGCATACCTCACCTTCCCAAGTCCTTGCTATGGGGCACACATCCCCCTGAACTCGCTTGCTAAATTTTCAAAACATGTGAAGGATTTTTAAGTGTCTAATCTTTCACAGAACAAGAAATGCCCAAGTCGTCGTCTTTATGCTGAGATTTTTTTGTTGTAGCATCCGATAGCAGAGGTGCACCGCCCTGATACTGCCTGTGGCAAAGCTTTTATCCCCAAAATCTGTTCTCATTCCTTCCTACAGCTTCCATGTTTATGTCAGGGGGAATGTTTTGGCTAAAGCTCTACTGGATTTCTTATGCACCTACAATAGATTCTTTTGAAAAATAGGTACCCAGTTGTTGTATATGATCTTGGCATAAACTCATAAATTGTGCCAGAAACAACTTTAGATTGGTATGAATACCCTCCCTGAGTCTGACAACTAAGCGAGGATGATCCCTGGTGGCAGATTTATCTGGATAAATGAACAATGCCAAAATTGCTCAATCCTGTATGCTCCTACTTGGTTCTGCTCTTTCAAGTTCTGGTATTGATTTTTCAGCTAGACTCTTGTAAAGCATAAACTGGAAGGTTGCTCTGTTCCAGCCCAAAGAATGTGCATACCTGTCACTAAATTAAATACTGAAGATGGCCCTTACTGGATTATTCAGGTGGTCTTTGGTATTTCACTGCACTTAGATTTCAGGTCTTGGAAACTTGCATGTTTTCTTGGGGAGACCCTCATACGTGGAGCTTCAGTTCTCTCAGAACTTAGATAAAAGTGGGCTAAATTAGCTGCTAGCCAGTCTGACTACTTCATGTGGCTGCTTAACTTAGTCCTCTTGTTTTAGGCTGGCAGTCTCTCTGGCTAGCTTTTTCTGAATATATTCTTTAACAGGAAGTGGTGATACAAGTCTGTCTGTCTGGATTTCTTGATTTGCAAGACTATGAGCACACAAGCTGGAGGTTGAGGCACAAGGTTAAACAGCACCAGTAAAAAGCAAAAGGGCTTAGGAGCAGCAGAAAGCAAGAAACATTAAAAAAAAAAAAAAAAAGAATTAGTAAGGCAGTGTTATTCTAATGTATTTTGGGTTTTTAGTCTCAGCCTCTGTCAGTCCTTAGTATATTCTGATCTCATATGCCCTTTTCTCATCAAATGGCTTTAACTAAAAACAAATACAAAATGTGTGGACGATGAAGCAGTCCTTTGGGAAACACGAACGAAAAACATTAGCGTTTCCAAAGGGTCTGTGGCGTGGTCCAGCCACTGGGCTGACGGGGGAAAATTTGAGATGTTTTACTAACAGAGTGGGCTGGAAGAAATCAGGTTCAAGGATGACTTTTTGAGAATTAGAATAAAGAATGAATATGCTAGCCAAGGGGAAGGGACACACTTAAAAAAAAAAAAAAAATTCTCCGAAGTGTGTTTGTACACAAATTTAGTAATGGACAAGGTTACTGTAAAATCTTGGGAAAATCCCATCAGGACCCCGCAGCGTGAAAATAAAAGTGCTTTGGTAGTTAACTTCCTTGCAAATCCACTATGTGGTTGTGTCCCAGTGTGCTAAGATGTGGCTCAAATACCTCACTGCAGCATTCACGTTTTCATCATTGGATGCTGTGTCCATAACAGGAACTGGTGTTGAACGGGAGCGAGATGACTCATCTCTCCTTCCTGAGCAGGGAAGCAGGGAAGAGCAGGGCGAGTCCTTTCAATAACTGAGCTCTCTGCTCTCCTGAGAATTTACCGTGGAGGGCGAGGCGTGGTTTCAATCTGAGCCCACTGTCACTGTAAAAAGCTTCTAAGTGCTTAATGTAGAACTGCAACACAGCTACTTAATACCCCTACCAATGTGTCAGTGTCCAAATAACCGTTAAGACTGCTTAAACTGTAGTGATTAAAAGGGGGTCTTTCCCATACGAGGTCAAAAATAAAAATATTTCTAGTAAAGGGCTGGCCCAGTCTTTTAACCAGCCTTTTCAGCCGCAGAATAATTTCCTATAACTTGCCACAGATGAGAGTGCATAGCATAAAAATTACTCATTTTGATTAGTCTTGTGTCAGACCTTAATACATGACTGGTTTCTGGGTGCTCATTCCCTCCCCCACCCCCCCACCCCCCCTTAAGAATGGTGTATTTTTGTGCTTTATTTGTTCTGCAGGCATGCAGTGAGTATTCCTCACCTCCAGGACAAGGCGCTCTTAACCAGGTGACCTGCTGAGCAAGTGTCGGCGTTAGCCTGGGGTCAGGCTGTGGAGAGAGTGACTGGGGGCAAGCAGGGAACCTGCTGTAAAGGTGAGGTTTTCCCTGGGGAAAACCAGGTGCAGGTGTGGCCCTGCCAGTGTGTGAACGCACCTACCACGGGCACTTGTGTAGTAGCTAATGGAAAAAGTCTTAGTGGTTTTTGAGCCAGTGCATTATTACTATTTTTCCTCTAATGTATCCTAGCTGAAGGAAAAGCATGCAAAGTGAGTTTCAAGCTTTTTGTGTGCGCAGGGGCTATGAACATAAGCCTGGGTATTGACAGCAGCAAAGCCGCTGTATCTGTGGCTCTCCCATTCAGCTCGGGCCTCCTGTGGCTTATTTTTGCATCAACAAATTAAGTGTGAAAGCAGTGCATAGCAAGCTCGAAACAGCTAAAAATCAGCTCTGTTATCTGCAGAGAAGGGCAGTGTTCGCTTCGTGATCCTGGCTGCCGTTTGAGCAAGCGGAGATCGATCGGTCTAATGTCTGGGGCTCGCCTTTCATAAAAGAAGGGCTGTGGCTTTAAGTGATTGCCGGCTGCTTGTGCCAATTGCAGAAGCTGCAGTATCTGCTGCTGTCGGAGCGATCGGCGCGGAAGTAGGATAACCTGCAGAGGCAAGGTCCAGCGTTCCCGCTCGGCCATGGTCAGACCAGCCTGGCTGGTGGTGCCGCCACCTGCGCGTCGCCTATGAGTGCCGGGGGGCTGAGCGGGGGGCTGCCAGAGCTGGAAGATGGGCTGCTCTAGCAGCAAACTGTGCCTCTATTCTCAGTGTGCTGCAGCAAGGGTAATTAGTATTTGTTTCGCAGCGCTTTTCCGACGGCAGGAAGCTGGACGGGAGCTTGGCTGTGAGCAAGGTGAAGGTGCCCCAGCAGCGGGAAGCCTGGACCTTGTCACCTCTGCAGCGTGGCCATGGGTGCGAGGCACTTGCCACTGAGCCGTGGAGCAGCTTGGCTGCGGCCGTGCCTGCGCTTCTCCCCGGGGTGTGGGTCTGGGGGCAGAGGGGCCTGGCCGGCTGCCTTCCCCTGGCTGAGGCGCAGCCCCGAGGCAAAGCAGGGAGATGGGTGCTTCTACTCATTTTGAGCACGGATGTGTTATGATTCTCTCATTGTGTAAGAAACATCATCTACCTTAATTTTAAGAACTGCAAGCAGTGGGGTGGGTTGTATTCAACTTTGAACAGGGCTGTGCCTTTCCGTCATGGAAGACTGAGCATTGAGCAAAGTTTTTTGGTTCTGTGTTTAGGTAAGCTTAAGGTAAATATTTAATGCATGCCTCTGTCATGTATATACCATACTTTTGTGCCCTTGACAGCTGTCAGTTGATCTGTTCTGGAGGCTTATGTTGCTACACCCATCATAAAATATATATAATTAATTGCTGCAAAGTAGGATTTTAATTGTAGTGTTATCCTGGAAAAAGCTATTCTTTGTTTTAAAGTATAACTTCCTTAACAACAGAAGAACATCTGTGTATTTTGTAACAGCAGAACTGTTATCCTAAATGATTCATATCTTGGCTTCTTGTTCCTGCCTCTTGTTTTCCTACAGAACACATGTAAGTTAATTATTGGAAGGTGCCCTGCTCAGATCACTAGTAACCAAATGTTTGGGTTTGTTTTTCTTCTCTGCAGAGGGAGGAAACACTGAAGCAGCGTAAAGAGCTGTCTCAAGAACTAGTTAACCTTCGAGGAGAACTAGGTAAGAGTTTATTTTTGTGGTGTTCATGAGAAGAGAAATGCGGGAAAACAGATCTGCAGAAAGACAGATGCCCTGGTATTGTAATGGCAGTGATTTAATTCCCTGACTGAATTCTGATCAGATGCTTTAATCGCTGTGTTTCTCTGGAGCCCTGACAGCATGACCCCAGGTTCACCGAATTCCTGGCACTGATCTGACTGCGCCTAGCGGGGCCTCCTTGCAAAACATGTGTCTGATGACCAAAGCCCTCCCTTTCTTAAAAACGGGAGGATGGCTGATGGTATATGCACTTGTGTTTGATCCCTAACTTATTTGTACACTGTCTTACAGAGATTTGCTGGCAAAAATCCATAAACCTGTAAAATATACTGCGCAAAATCTGCGTTTTGCCTTAGTGGCTTGTAGGTGAATGAGTATAAAATTAACAGAAGGAAATGCTATCAGGCTAATGAGATTAAATCTTTTAACTCATCCTAGTGGACAGCTATAATATGAAATTGAGCAATAATGTGCAGGGGCTGGTTTTGCCAACTTTAAAGCTTGATTTAACTGCATTTAATGGTAACTTCATATAATTTATTTGAACTCAAAGCAGAGTCATCTTCTGGAGTGCAAAAAGTCATTGGATTGAAAGTGATAGCACTTGAAGCTAGCATTTCATAAAAGCACACTTCTGTTATGATGAAGCCCCTTTAAAAAAGAAAGAGAGTTCAAAAAAAAACCTGAAAGCAGAAGTAATATGTGTGGAGCAGTTTCAGATACATCGCTTATTATTGAAAAGTTGGAAATGTTTATTTTCACATGCTTTGGAAGCTGAGTATTGTCTCAGACAAACTTGAGTGTGAATGTAGGTCTTGTTACGTGCAGGTGGTGCATTTAATGTTCCGATTTATTTTTTTAGTGCTGATTAATAAGGCGGGTGTTGCCACTATTACTGTCCTCCAATTTAGAGGGTTATGTTAAAATGCAGCTTTCTGGGAGCTTATGTGGTGCTGCATAAAACTGCAAATCCGTGAATGGGGAGTATCACAAGCAGAGAAAGCCTTGCAGCCTAAACAGATAGACAAGAGTACCAAAGACACTGCAGAAATGCATAGCATTTTCTTTCTTGGAAGCTTAGTACTAAAAAGCTGAGGCTTTTCTAGAGCTTGGTGCAGTCTGGCACCTGTCAGGCTGCATCTTTTGACCTTCCTACTGATGAAGCACCTGGATTGCAGTTTTGCAGTTGTTTCAAGCAGGTCTCAGTAAAGGCTGGCTTTGAAAGAGTCTGGCCTTCCTCTGCCTTTGTGTCCCTCTGTCCTGCCTTGTGCCAGCACTGCTGCCCAGGCAGCCATGCGCTGAGCCGTGCGGTGCGCTGCCTGGGGACCTAAGCCAGCTGAAAACTCCTGGCTTGAAGTGCTGTTTTGCCAAAGCTGCCTGGCCTGGCTCTGCATGTGGCTGAAGGAGCATGGATGGTTGTGTCTCCCGTTAGCTGCAGCTGGTACTTCTGTCACCCTAAAGTGACAACAGCAAAACTAGAGTCTTAGTGTGGAAATGGGCTTCTTGCATTCCTACAAAGCTGTGTTATAAACATCATAAAGTAGATTTATTTATTTTTTTATGTAGATATGTGTGACTTTCTGGACAAACCCATTTGTTTACCTTATATGAAAGTGACTTCAGAAGGATTGCTATCAGAGCAAGAAAGTCTTTATTCTTCCATGTGCTTGCATCTTCAATATTATTTTTCCTTTATCAATCTAGGTACTATGTTTGTCACTTACCAGGAGAGGGAAAATTCAGCTTAGATGGGCAGACCAAAAGCTAGCCAGCGCTTTTGCCCATTACCACTTTTTGGGGTTGGTTTTTGTTGGTGGTGGTTTTGGGGTTGGTTTTTTGTGGTGTGGTTTTTTTTTTTTAAAGCTTAGTTCTTTCTAAGGGTGCCTCACTCTTAAATGAGCTTCCCATAAACTTGTTACTGTCCTGCTTTGATTAAAGAGCCTGCTGAGCTCATATGTCCAACTCCCATTGCAAGAACATGTCATTCAGTAGGCTGATACTAGAAAAAATGTCAAATGCAACTGAGCTTGATGGATTTGTGATGCCCGAGTGCACAGAGCTGTCAGCCAGTGATGCTGGCCGGCATGCTGCTGGAGGAGGTCATCAGCCGTTCCCCTCACAGAGCTGATCTTACTGGGTCAGCTCTGCAAGAGCGTCTGAATGGCAGCCTCAGGCTTGCTTCCCTTTGTAAGGTTTCCAGACCACGGTTTCAGTGCAGCATTTATCTTCGTGGAGCTCCTTTGTGTTAACCACGTCGCATGTCTAGCCTGTCTGTACTTTTCTCCTCAGCATGTAAGGGAAGAGGATTTAATCACAGAAATGAAAAACTACACAGTTCTTCAATTCTATGTAGCTTTAAAAAGAGCTGTTTCTTTTTTAAAAAAAAAAAAGTTAAATAAAGAAATGAAGCCAACCAGACTTCAGTTGTTGACAAGGTGTGAGAAAAGCATTCTTGTAATGGTAGCTTTAGCTGATAATAATCTGTTTAAATACACACCTGCTAATCAGCTTTCTATTGCCACTGTTAAATGGATATAGCTGAACTTAAGATTTCCATAGGCTATTTTGACACAAGTACTGCGAATTTTCATTCACGGTATGATCTAGGCACAGATTGGCTCAGAAAGTTAAGTACAGTTTGAATCTTATTTTGGCTGTGTGGACATGTATACATATTTTTCTGGAGCCCCAGCTGCTGTGTTTTTAATGCGTGTTGTTTTGCAGTTTGGGAACAGGCAGTCTAGGAAAAGGAGCCAGGTGTGCCCAGCTCGGTGTAGTCTGTGGCCTGCATGTTGCTGAGTTTGAGAGGAATGTGAAGTCTCCTGCAGCTTGCACCCTGCACAGTTTGGACTTCTCAGTTTCTTGCTTTGAAGTTTAATTGTGCACACTCCCAAGCTCCATGATTTACCTTGCAAAACCAATTGGCTTGCTGTCAAATTGTCCGTTTTCCTGGGTTATTCTGTATGACCCTTTCTACCAAAATACCTTTTTGTTTAATGATCTAAATATGCATTACGATCCCAGTAACCTGCCTTTGGCAGCGACGGCGTGGCTGCGCAGAGTGTGGGGAGGAGAGTTACCAGACACTGCTTTCTGCTCTTGGTAGCTGGAAACGTGTGAGGGTTAGCAATGATGATGTGTTTGGGGATGGGCTTTTCCAAAGGAGTTCAAATTCATTAACAGTCAGGTTCTGAACTTGGGTTTTCTTAAAATATCCAGCCCCAAAGACTGAACTCTGTAGTTTGAATGTAAACGCCTTGGTTCTGGGAGCCTGGACCAGATACAGATGTCCTGTTAGTCACCTGTTTCCCATCTTATTAAGATGCAACTAGTGTGTAAATTATTTCTAGTTACCTGTTTAATTACATAAGTAGAAATTGCAAGAGCTGCATATTTCTTGAAAGGTACGAAACTACTCCTCTAAATTAACTGTGCTCCAAATTGTTTCAGAGCCTCTTTGCAACTGTGTTGGGCGTGATCCAGCTCAGTCCTGCTATGAAACAGCAGGTGCAGAGCTGACTCAGCCCGTGCCCGCCTTGCCTCTTTGAAAATTGCTGTTCGTGAGCCTTTTCCAGTGGGCTGGAGAGGCTTGCATGTATCTAGTACAGCCAGCCAAATGCCTAACCCCTCTCTCTGGCTTCCATTTGCTGATTTGCAATTGAGAAACAATATTTTCTTCAAAATACCTTCATGCTATTTTTTATTAATAAATACCTTTAAAATGTTTCAGCGGTTGGGATATTGTGTGTTACGGACAGATGGAGTGAGTGTGATTTGGTTTTCAGGTTTTGGTGATCCTTAAAAATACTTAATAGTAAGCAGACATTTCTATCAATTATGTGGGGCAGGGCATAACTTGTCGCAACTCATACATTCGTCTGCCTGCTGACGCTGTAGCGTTTGCAGCATGAGAGGATAGGAACTTACTTCCTGGCAGATATCTGAATGCTTCACGTATGTATTCAACCATACCCACTTAAATGTAGCTTAAAGCATGCTTTTTTGGTCTACCTGCCTCGTTTCAACTTGCCCAAGAACAAAAATATGAAATGTGGCTTAACGTCCTGCACCATTAGTCTTGTTATAGAAGTAACACCAAGAGAAACTTGGCTATAAACTTGAAAGCATCTTTGGGTAGAATTTCCAGTATTGAGAATCTGCCAAAACCATGAATTAATAATTAGATAACAATTTAAAAAATATATGGAGAAGGAAATGAGCCTTTGTGTCTACAGTAGACTAACTGATCAACAGAACATATACAATAGATCTTGCAAGGTGAAATATAAAGTTAGAGGAATAAGGTGTGATGTGCTGTGACATAACACCATGCTAAATACTTGATGTTTTCTGGTAATTATCCCCTTTTCACATCCCCTATGTCTATTAAAATGCTGCTAGTTAACTGTCCTAGTGACCTCTATTTCAAAATGTTAGACAGTCTAATGGCTTTTCATAAATCATAACTAGACCAGTGAGTGACTTAGACAATTTTATGAAGATAACTTTTGTTTCAAAACAATTTAATTCAGGATTCAAAAAAAAAATCCATTATGTTTTAGCATTTTAGAGCTGTGGTTATGGCAACTTTTAGGGGTTATAAGTTGAAAAATGTTTTTATGTAAGCAGATTAGCCATAAGGACTGAATTGGATGATGAATTGTTTTATAATTAGAATAAGGGAAAAAAAGTTTTGTAAGGAAGAGATACTGCACAATTGTAAGGTCTTATCTCTTGGCTACTTTTACTGAAAATATGAAATGGATTTCTTGGGAATACTAAGGCAACTTTTGTAGTCCCCTCCTTCAGCTGGTGCTACTGTTCATGTGGTTTGGATCTGCTGCCGTTTGCACTATTGCAGGGAGTTGCCACATGCCTGGTTCTCCACACTTCTCTTTTGCAGACATTTGTTTTATGGTTCTGGCACATACAAAGCTTTGCAATGAAATCCCCAAGACACAAGTGGCCATTGCTGACTACTGCAGATGAATGTTAATTTTACATGTCAAAACCAGCATTTCTGATCTGAAGTTACACTGTTACCGAATCTCAGAAACTTCCTGTGGTTGCCAGAGGTTGTGGTTCTGCCCAAAAGAATCAGGCTCTTTGTTTATAATAAGCAGGTGTTAAGAAGCCTGAAAATACAGATTAATCTTGCTCCCTGTTGTAATAATATGGGGAGAGACAGTGCTGTGTAATTGGGAGCAGAGGCTGGGGCAACCAAGTGGGGGAAAAATATTAATGACTTTGCTATTTGAATAAAGAAGTAAATCTTGCTTCTGGCTGCCAAGTATACCATTCCGTATGCTCTGTCCTTAAAGCTTAACACTGTTTAGTGTTACAGATGAGACTGAACAAACTTAACGGACAAATGGATAGTGCATCTTTTCATCTATATGGCTTGATTTTTCTCTCAAATGCTGTTAGACCATTTGTCTCCTGTTGTTTTCTTGCTTCTTGTCTGTTATAATGTGTGGCATAATGAAGGTGTAGAATTGTGGAGCGAAGCGCTTTAAGAAGGGAAAGGAAGCACAGTAGTAGTGTACAAAAACTCTGACGCATGCCCTTCAAGTGTCTCTGAAGGGGATGAGAAGTCAAAATAGAGATTTTTGTGTGTGCTACTGGAAGAGCACATGTTCCAGTTACAAATTTTTGTTCAAAATTCAGCATCGGCTCAATGAGAAAACTCTTGTGTAACCATCCAGTTTGGTTAGTCAGGAGTCTTGCAGCATCCCCTTGCAGTGGATGAGTGGCCAAACTAAGGAATTAGTTGCCTTTTTCATGGCTCATCTCTTTCTTAAAACAAGGCAGTGTACAGTCATAAAGTACATGATTCAGCCTGGATATGGATAGGGCTGTGCAAAATACTTGCTGCACACACTTGAATCTCAAGTATGGGGACAAATTTTGGTTTACAGGACTTCTCATAATTTCAAATTGACAATTCTTCAGTTGGTACTTTTGCTGAAGCTTCACACACACAGTTTCTTGCCACCACCGTGATAGTGGGAGCTCACTGGTTGTGTGGTGGTTCTGCTCCTTGTTTGGATGGCAAGGATTCAAGTCAGGCTTGCGATCCGCAAGGAAGCGTTGCAGGCTCCAGCTTTGCAGAAGCCAGAAGTTACCTTGAAGGTAACACAACATTCAACTGCCAATGCAAGTTTTAAAACTTTTTGTTTGCCTTTGTAATATTAGCCTTTTCATAAATCTGAATTGCAGATTAGCTGAACGAGGACTGATGTATCTTTTCTTTGACAAAGGCATGGTTTGCTATTTGCTTTTTTTTTCTGAAGTGTTTTGCATCATCTGAAGTTCTGCTTGCTGACATTTAGAGATAAGACAATGATAGGCAGCACATTCTTTTAGCTAAATGGAGGCAAACAAATGGCTCTGGCCTTACAAATAAAGAATTGGATGCTTGCCTCTTCCTCCATTGGTTTTAAAGTGGATCATTTGAAGCATTTTGCTAGTTATCTCAAATGAGGCATGTGAGTTGCCTGCCGCTCAGCTATACCCTTCTTACTCTGGTCAGATCTGTTCTGCGTGTGGTTGGCTGTGTAATGTCTCCATTTGGCTCGCTGCTCGGCTCTTTGCATTATAAAATAATGTCCCCTACCTGTGATGTTTCCTCTTCCCCAAAAATGTGACAATACGAGCATATATATTCACTAACATTATGTTAGTGTGATGTGATAGAAGTGTAAATGCTAATTTTTCCTTTTTTTCTAAAGGGAGCAGTTACAGAATTTTGTGGAAGGAATAAAGATAGGGAAATAAATCTTTTTTGGTGGTGGTACAGAAAGTATAGAAAACTGTGAAATTTGCTTGGGTTGCAGAGAATCATAGAATCATAGAATTGTTTAGGTTGGAAAAGACCTTTGAGATAATCAAGTCCAACCGTTAACCTTAGTACCGCCAAGTCCACCACTAAACCATGTCCCTAAGCGCCACATCTACATGCCTTTTAAATATCTCCAGGGATGGTGACTCAGCCGCTTCCCTGGGTTGTGGTACGTTTCAGCTCAGCCTTTAGTTGCATCGTTGCCAGTCACAGGATGAACAGCTTGGCTTAAATCCGTCCTGATCAGCAGATCTTTTGCACAGACCTAGCGCAGAGCTAAGCCTGCTGTTAAAACTAATTTGGGTAGACGCACATGCAGATTGATTTCCATGCAGTACAGCTCACTCTTACACTTTCTAGTTCAACCGCAGGTTCCAAGTGATGGCAGCAGGGCTAAAACTTCTTTATGGTTTCCTTAAGAGGGTGCAAGTATCATTCATCAAGTTACTCACTTGCTCTTGATGAGCCATAGCAAAGAGGGAATCCGACAGACACGTGTGTAACTTGAGGCACTCCGGGGCAGGCTGCTTTTCCCTAGAGCCGAGCCCAGTACTGCTTTGGGAATCGGTCCTTGAAGATACTGTGATTTATGTATCTTAAGGCTGAAAACCAGGTGTGGTGAGAGTTTCCTGCACTGCCTGTACAAAAATCCTTGAATCTTCCCATGCTTTTACGTAGCGTTTATACTGTTTGGGCAGTGTGCCAAGCTGCTATAAAGTGTATGTATGCATGACTTCTCCTCTATTTGATTCAAGATCAAGTTAACATTTTAGTTGATTTTTTTTCTCTTAAGTAGACACTCATCTGACTAATTTATTTTAAACCAAAGCACCAGAGTCTGTATAGAAGCAGTTTTGCTTAAGGTCAGTGACCGCACGCTTGTGTTAGAGGTCCTGTTTCACCTTGCTTCCAGGCTTTGGGTGCAGCTGAACTGCATAAGGTGCTTGCTCCAGTCATATTAACAGTAGGAAAATGACTCCTCCTGTTCAGGCTTGTCTGGCTGGAGTGGGGAATGCTAAATTTCGACCTCAAAAGTACAGGTTACTAACTTCTGTTTTGCCTTTTAATCAGCTGTAAATATGGGGAGACAAACCTAGGCAGTCTTCTTAGCTGACCTATGTTAATATAAATGTAAAGAGAATTACACAGCATTTCTTTCTGTTCTCTTAATACTCTGCACTTTCTGCCTGAAACTGTTCTATATCTTGCATATTTAAATGTCTTGGGCATATGCATATTAGCAGTAGGTTTCAGATTGGTGGTTCTGTATCGCTCTGTATCAGGCAGTCCATGTCAGGCTAGAATTGCTTCTCTGTTGCATATCTGAGTGCGACTAACATGTTGAATGGATGATGTTCAGGATATTAAAACTTTCAAATTAGCTAAGTGGTTTATATATCAAAAAGTGAAGTACTCTGACAAATACGCTACTGAAATGGGATCAAATTAGGTGAAGTAGCAAATCCAATTAATTTTTTTACTGGAGCACTCCAGTGTCTCTCGTGAGACATTCATTCTTCTATGTCTTGACAAACTGTCACAGTTGTGCTTTCTATAAGGGTTCCTGGCTTAACTAGATTCAATTAAGTCTCAGCATGAGAAACACTGAATTCTGTATTTTTGCAAAGATCTTTTCATGTGTCCTTGGAGGTGGTACTCATTTAATGGATAAATTATATTTGTCTTTCTATAACCGTGTCGCTGTGCGGAGTGTTCACTATCTTTAATACTTGTAATGAAGACTGTGAAATTAGCATTGAACTTGATCCAATTACTCTTTCTCTTTTTTCCGACATCTTCAGTAACCACTTCTGCAGCTTGTGAGAAATTGGAGAGAGACAGGAATGAACTGCAAGTTGCTTATGAAGGATTTTTGCAGAAGTTAAACCAGCAACATCACAACGATTTAGCTGAGCTGGAGGAGAGGCTTAAACAGTTTTATACTGCAGAATGTGAGAAACTCCAAAGTATCTGCATTGAAGAAGCTGAAAAGTACAAAGCGCAACTCCAGGAGCAGGTTTGTGACATTCGAAGTAGAAATGTTCTCTAGCAATTGCTTTCTGCTACAAATAAGCCTTCAGATAATACTGGGGTCTTGATTCATAATGGGGTTATTTTATCTAATGTGAAACTCCACTTCGTTGCAACTATAAAAATATCACTACACTAAGCTATCCAGATCTTAAGCTTGTGTTTAAACATGGTGGAGATTCCTTGTGTTCTGCAAGCTTCAGTGACTCCTGGAGCTCCACTGGATTATTTGAGGCAGCTTAAGCTTTAAGATTTATAAAGACACATCTGGCCTGTGACCTTGCTTTGCAACAACTCTGTGTGTGCAACAGATGCATACATCATCCTGCTGGTAGCAGTAAACTGTAAGGCATCGTTCTCATCTATTGAGTGTTGTATGTGGCTTAGCTTTTTCTGTGACCATCTGTTAAGTGCTACCTAGACTATTTAAAACATGCTTAATGTACTGCGTAAAGCCGTTGCAACAATACTTTAAATGATGGTTAAGTTGACGTGTGGGGGGAATCATGTTGTCTTATTGCAGGTGGACAACTTAAATATCACACATGAAAACTTTAAGCTGGAACTTGAAAACAGCCACTCGGAAAAAGTAGAGGAGCTGAAAAAGGAGTATGAATCCTCTTTTTCAGGCAAGTATTTTGTATTCAAGTATATACGCTATAGTACTGCTAGTCACAAACAAAAATACTCAAACTTTTTCATCAATATGTCCATTTCATTGTTCTTGGCACTCAGCTATTTTTAAAAGCGTTGGCTGAATTCCTTCTTTTGGAACTGAAGAAGTCTCATTTTAAGTACAGATATAACCATGATCCCATTGTAGTTGAATGAAACTTTTAAAACAGTTTAAGAGTGGAGGTGACTTTTTTTCTTTCAGTAAAAGATGTCTGAATTGCAGTCTGCCCTCAAAATCTCAAGTTAATGAGCAATTGCTCCCACTCCCCTATTTCTATAAGGAGGACCTCAAAATTGAAATTGAGAATAAGTAGGGTTGCGCGCTTTCCCGACTGACATGGGAATGTTGAGAAATATTACCTGGGGCAAAGGCTGTTTTTCAGGGAGGGGCTGGTGAGTGTGCTTAGTTTTAAATGGCACTGCATCTAATTGATTTTAAGTGATGATGACTTCCATCCTCCCTCCAACTCCACCTGACGGCCAAGTTTCCAGTGATACGTTTGCGTCATTAAAACTGGTGACGCTTCCACTGCAATCAAAGAGCAAATTCCTCTTCATGACATCTCTAAAGTAGGAAAGGAAATGTTTTTCTAGAAGGTTTTGGAAGACAAAATTTCAATTTTTGCTGTGTTTCCCATCAGAAACTCAGCTTTTGTCAGATGTGCTCAATTCATCCATTTGTTGCATGTAGATGAAAGCTTTCAAAATTGACACGCTGTCAACTAATGAAATGGATGTGTGAGGGGACAATCAACAAATCTGAAGCAGCGATAAATCTGATACTTTGTACATGCTTTGGATCAGTTGATGATAAATGTTCTTTCCTTCTTGTCATTGACTCTGCATCTGTGTGTATCTGTATTTGCTGGCTTTTTGTGCTGCTGCTTTTCAAAAAGAATTGTTATGCCTTATGCGATATTAAAAATCTGCAAAAATAATTTGTTGCAGAGCTCAAGAGTGCCCATGAAACTGAAAGGAAGTTGCTTGAAGATTCCTTTAAAGAGAAGCAAGAATTGCTAGAGGTTTGTTAAGGCTTGGGGCCATT